>SCDT01001643.1:0-17635 GCA_004143765.1 Drosophila melanica
ATACATATATAAAGTTATCAAGGTTCTTCGCTTAGCTTATCTAATGCACACTTTGTATAGAGTTTAATAGGTTTTCAGCTCTCCGCCTTTTTTTTGATAATTTTTTTTTTGTTTATTTTCTTTTGCTTTTGTAAAGTTCATTTTTTTTTGCATTTCAACGGAATTTCTATGCATGTATATGTATATATAATTTCTGTATATTTATATAAATAGTTTAGTTTAGTTATACGCATAAAAGCAATTTGTATTTGTTTTAATTTTCATTACGTTTTTATAACTTTTAAAGTTGATTCGTTAAATTGAGTGTGAGTGTTTGTTTTTTGTGTTGTGAATGCATTTTTGATTTGAATTCGTTTTCTCAAAATATTGTGCATACGGCCCGCATTCAGGTTTATAGAGTTTTGGATCAAAAACTTTGTCCGTTTAACGCATGCGAGGTGGAGGTAAATTAGCGGTTTTTGGATATCTTAGGGGGTTTTTACAATTGTTTAGACACAAACTACTTAGGTGTTGACTAGCTAGCCGTATGCACAAAATTTCAATTGCTTTTTTGATTGATGTCTAACCAATTTTGTGTGTGCGTGTTTTGCAACATGAGTTTGTTTAATTTTCATTTCCTCATATGATCTTTGTTTATGTTTTGTTGTTTTTTTGTTTTGGTGTTTCTAGGTGATTGTTTACGTTGGGTTCAACGACTTAGCGCTTATTCAAAAAACACATACAATTTTTAACTTTTTTTTTGGTTTTTGTTTTTCGTTTTTAACCATTTGGCTCTACGTACACGTAAATATTGTTAACATAGTTTTTGAAAAATAAAGACGACTGTTTTGAAAATTCGTTGTTAATACAGTTAGGATAAAAGAATTTGGGAAAATATTTGTGCTGCCAGATATTGTTAGCCTCGGTAACTAAGTAAGCCGTTAGTTACATACATATATAATAATATTATTCTTACAATATCCATGCGTGTTTAAATATTTTGTGTCGTTTTTGAACTACAAATCTCGTATTTCAACTCGGTTTCGGTTATACACACATATATATATATTTATATATATATATATATAGTGTGTTTGTTTTAGGTACATTTTATGTGTACATGCACACATGCAATTGCATTCTATAGCTATAAATATATGCATATATATGTATGTATATGTGGCATATATACGTATTTAGACAGAGTAGCGAACGTTGGGGGTACTCGGACCCAGTTAGAATATTTTACGGATTTTGTTATTTCTAGAAATTGTAGGCATACACACAGAAACACACACACACACACACACACATAAAGAGTAACACACGCAGGTGTATGTGTGTGTATATATGCACTCGGGTGTTTTCATTATGTATATAAACATTGCACTATAAATGTAGTTGGTGTTGTTGTTGTTGTTGTTGCATTTGCTGTTTGCATGAAGACTAATAGTTGACCTGTCGTCGGCCGCGCGGTTTAATGCGCTCCGATATCTGCCACATCTCCTCCTCGCCCATAAAATCCTTAAAGTTATCAAAAAATCCAATGATGCGCTCATTTCGTCGGTAAGGATATGCGCTGAAAGTCAGTTAAAAACAAAATGTAAGATTATATAATTCATTTCCATTAGTTACAATATGATCGTATTTACCATTTTTTAAAACGCTTCATATTAACAATAATATTGTATTGCTGCCAGCGTTTGGAAAAGTTGATGACGCCCTTTGACATATAATCCTGGTTGCCCACATGCACAAAGGTCAAATCCTGCAGGACCAGACCACTGCAAGCACATGCAAATTTCAATATTACACATTTAATCCATATTCATTATTAAGTATTCTATTCTCACTCTTCGCATCAGTCGTTTATTATTAACAATGGAAAATCGCGAAACAAATAATTTTCCAAAATTATGAACAAAATAAGAAATTGACAATGAATAAAACTTTGCTAATTTAAAATTTTTTCAATTTCTTTAAATTGCAACTGAATTTTGTAATGAATTTTGTAATATTGTTTTTTGAACTTCTAAGTTGATTTTTTAGGTCTGATTATGATAGATCTGGTCTGGTTATGATAGCTTACATGTAGGGTATGCAGGGTGGATTGGTTTCGGCCAGAGCTTGACGATAGGCCCGAAAACTTGAACTCGAATCGATGAGCGCACAAAAGGAGCGCACCTCCTCCGTGATGCCCTTCTGCCATTCCAATCTGTGAAATGCATTCGTTAGATTATGCCACAATAATATCAATGGTCTGATTTAGTTTGAATATTACCTGCGTATGGGGCCCGAATCGAGCGCTGAGAGCAGCGCCAGATATGAATTATAGTTATTCATTTTGCGTAAATGCTTCATGATTTTAATAAATTTATTAACATGCTTCTCGCGCTCTTTGGCATCCTGCAGACGCAATATTTTGGAGCGCGCCCAATAGGACATTTTGTTAAAGTGCTCGGTGAACTTGTTGAGATTGGGTGATTTCTCCTCGCACTGATCTTTGGCAAATAATAATACTTCGGGTATTTCGATTTTCTGAAACAGCTCCGCATCGAGCAGCGTCATCTGCTCGGCTATTTCCAGTGACTTCAAGTCGAGTAGACTGGGCTGATTCGTATTGCTGCCGCTGCCCAGCTGATCGGGCACAAAGGCATAGCTCCTTTGATCCTTATAGAGCGTCACCTTCTCCACGAACTTGTTGCGCAGCAGCTTAGCCATATACAGCTGGCCGGAGCAGACCAGCTGGTAAACAAACTCCACTAGCAAGCTTAGCAGCTGGCTTGTCAGATCCGTTGAGCTGCTCAAAAAAAGGAGTTTGCTTTTAAATTCATTCAGTTCAAAAATTGTTTAAATGTTCTTTAAATTTTAGCTGGAAAACTACTCGAATATAA
This sequence comes from Drosophila melanica, assembly GCA_004143765.1. Lineage (NCBI taxonomy): Eukaryota > Metazoa > Arthropoda > Insecta > Diptera > Drosophilidae > Drosophila > Drosophila melanica. Next base: position 2,874 of record SCDT01001643.1, read on the forward strand.
ATATCAGTGGCGTTCAGTAATTTAAAGTAATTAAAGTAATTTAATTTTCAATTCTAAATTTTGAGGAAAAACATTTTTTCATGATGATTTTGTAAACAAGCAAATTTAAAAAAACATATTATTTTCAATAATGTATTCATTTTGAAAGCAGCTTTAATCTAAAACACAAACTGTGGCCAAAATGCCATCAAACATGAAAATCGGTTAATTTTATTTTCTTTATTTAACAATTGGTTAACAGTGCACACATTTTAAATGCAGAAATGCCGACATTCAAACTTGAAAATCGGTTAATTTTTGACAAAGTTATGGGAGCAAAATAAAAAGGGCTCTAAAATTTAAATCTCTCAATAAAACTTATTTTAAATAATCGAAAAGAATTAAATTGAAATTTTAAATTTTTTAACTAGCGAGTAACCACTGTATTTCTTTCTGAGTTGCTGTCAACTGTTATAGATAATTTTCTAGCTTAGAGTTCAAGTAAAAATTAATAAGAGTTGGCCACACTTACGTTAGATCATTGACAACGCGCACCAGCAGCGAGAAGGTCTCCTTGGCAGCCTTCTGCTTCTGATCGTGCACCTGGCAGAAGAAGTATGTGTAGCGATGGGTCAGCTTCTCGATCACATCGATCGGCTGGATGAAGGTGCGAAAGGTGGTAATGAAGGCCTCGCTGAATGCTGCACCAACGAAATGAACAACAGATGGATTTTGATTTAGGACACGTTTCCGGACAGTGTGTGAATTATGACTATGACTATGACTATGACTATGACTATGATTTTTGTTTTGGTTATGGCTGCGACTGCGACGATGCCTACCATTATCAGCGACCTTCTGGACGCGACTGGCGTGCACGATCAGGGCATCGATGTAGCCGCCCTTCACTTCGGGCCCATCCTCGTCCTTCTTTTTGAGTATTAGGAATGGCGTTATATCGATCTCCTCGAGCATATTTGGCAATTGAATATCGACAGCGCCCTCCTCCTCATCCTCCTCATCATCATCATCATCATCGTCGTCATCTTCCTCCTCCTCTTCGTGCAGCTGGAGTTCACCGGGCAATGATTGACGTATTTCCTCACGCCCCTCACCCTGCTCCATAACGCCGCCTTCCAGCAGCTTGGGTGTGCTAATGGGCGTGTCCGTCAACTGCTCAACACCCACCCCGCCAGCAGCCGTCGACGCTTCGTTGGGCAACTGATGTGAGTGACAATAGAAACTGTTGCCGCCGGCAGCGCTAACATTCTCATTGCTATCGACCACAGCCGCTGTCCGAGCTGTCGCCTCTGCCTGCGCCGACAGCAGTGGGGCATCGTAGAACTCCTCGCAGACAGTTGTCATGCGGCTGTTTCGCAGAGCGGCATCGCCCAGCATTGACTTTGGACTGGCCGGCGGTGTTGTGATAATCGCTGCTGGAATAGCGGTCGTCGTTGACGGTTTGCGCTGTTTGTAATTTTTTGGCGGCAGCGCTGGTGGCGTCTCCGGTTCCGGTGACAAATCCTTGCTGACGGGCATTATGCTGCAGGCAAAAATATATATAAATATAATATATATTTTTATTTATAGTTTTATATACTTACTTCATTGTCTGGCTGTGGGATATGTTGCGGCTAATGTTGTAGGTGTGCATCGTGTGCCGGTGTTGTTCCACAGAGTGCGAATTGGCCGAGCAAATCTCCATGTAGGCCAGAACTGTATTTGTCCCAAAGAGAAAAAACAATAACAATTTTAATGCAGCTGGGAAAACCAATTTACAAAAAAAAAGTGTATATATAGATGTACACTATATAAAATAAACAAAAAAAACGCAACGAACAGCGCTCAAGCCGACAAACGTTTCAATTAATGATTGCGGATCTGCGCTCCATTTGGCCGCTTAATCGTGAATGGATCACATTTGGACTAATTAAAAGTACTTGGCTGTACACAAGCAAAAAAATATAACAAAAAGGTTGAAGCCAAATTTATTTGTATAGTCTGCAAACCGAATTAGCAACTTTTTTTTTGGCATTTTATTTAGCAAACTTTTTCGCTTCAATTTCATGTTAAATTTTTGCTCCAATTAATGTCAACCTGGTGTTAATTTAGCAATGCCCTAATTTTGTTAAAACTCAACAGAACTTAATCCAGATTAGTTCAATCTTTATGATTTGGCCATCTAGATTAAACCTGTATTGTAAATTATAAAATATCATGTGGTCCTAATTCACATTTAACTCTGTTTTAGAGTTAAAACTCTGTCAGGATCGTGGACTCATAATTCCAATTGTTAAAAGCGCAACAAACAACAAACAATAACACAATGAAAGGCAGGTGAAACGATTAGGCGCAAATAGGCGCAAATAGGGCGAACAAAACACAAAGTTCAAAGCGCAAAAATCGAACAACCGTGTGAAACCAAAAAACGCAAATGATTTCAAGGCGTAACACAACAGCAACAGCGTTAGGGAGCATAGGCTACTGTATACCCTTTCCACTGCTTAAACGGTATTACATATATGTATGTACGTATGTACATATACATATATGCACAAAAAAAATAAATAAAAATATTACACTTAACACTGATCTATTTTAACAATATTTAACAAAATAAAAAAAAACACAGTTCACAACAAAAATGTAATTTATATCTGCACATCAAAATGCAGAATCAATCTATAGGACAAATCAGGACAAAAATGCCAGGAAATGTAAAAATCGGTTCGCTTTTGACCAAAATTATGGGGGCTTAATATATGGGACCTATAGGATCCGAGAGCTTTACATGTCAAAATGTTGTTGGATTTTGGCATGATTTTTGAGCGAAAATTTGGACACCTCCAAAATCACATTTAATGTTATTTTTTATGCTAATTGTGACAAATAAAATAGATTAAAAATATAAATTCGCAGTTCTAAGCTTTGAAAAAAAAAATGTTTTTTTTCGAAAATGATTAAGGGGGGTTTTTGACCAAAACTAAACTCTTTTTACTGAAACACTTGAAACTTTAACTGAAGTCTTACAGTTTTTTTAATGTTTCGTGTTTCAAGAGTTTTCTGACAGTATATTGTGAAAATTCCGTTATAATAGAACTGTAAACAATTAAATATATAATGAAACTAAAAGCCCCGACCTAAAATTGAATAGTCTTTTAACAAGTAAAGTTTTTAGCTTTACTACCACAACAAACAATCCAAATATAATAAATTTGTTTTTAACTTTTTTAAGATTTCTTTGATTGGAAAGGATATGCAACAGCTTAAGGGCAGGTGTAAAAAACGTTTTTAAAAAACCCAGAAACAAATGTGAATAAAGAACAATAACAAAACGCGGCGAACAGTGCAGCAAAACTTACCCGAGAATGCGACACTCTGAAACACTAGATGTTGATTGGAACGATAATTTAGATGGGTTAGAGTTTTGCGTACAACAATTTGGCAAGGTTTTTTTTTGTATTGCTCATTGGTGGGTTTACGAGTGCTATAAATAAAAGTTTGTTGCTACAAATTCTTAACTGTCTACTACTATCAAAAAAGTAAAAAAAATAATAATAATAGTACAAGAATCTATGCATATATGTACACTCAGAGAAAAAGGGGCGGTATAAGTGTATAGAATTCGTTGTTTACAAAAGATTTTCCAAATACAAATTGTTTTGGAATATTAATCATATTTGATTGAATAAAATTCTTGAATTACTTACAAAATATAAAAATGCACAATAATTCAAGCATGCAAAATTGAGACGTAAGCCTAATTGAAGTCAAATAATTAAGTACTCAATTTCGATATTTTTGCAATAGGCATATTTATGTTCATTTAGGAAATTCGTTTTGATTTTTTCGCTGAGTGTATATATTATATATAATGATGATATTGTTGCTAGTTGTTGTTGTTGTTCTTGTTGTTGTTGTTCTTGGTCGATTGACTGGTTGTTGTTGGCTGATTGTTGTTGTAATTTTGTTGTTCTTGTTGCTGCCTGTTGATGCCATTTGTCGTCTGGAGAGGTGGGCGGGACTTTCGGGATTTGTTTTTTTTTTTTGTTTTTTTTTTGTTCTTGTGTTTACAGGGTATTGTTTGAATGGATGGTTTGGGCATAGACTTAATTTGTTTTGTGTATTGCGTGTCCTTGTTGTCAATGAGTTTGAAACAACAAAGGAAAACGAAACGCAAATCCAAACTTAAGTGAAAATGTAAGTCATGAAATTTGACTCAAGCAATTGTGAATATTTATGTATGTGTGTGTGTGTGTGCGTGTTTGGTAAGTAAAATGGCATTACAGGTTTAGCACACACACACTCGCACAATTAAAGCTTTGCAAAAACAAAAAAAAATTAAAAAAAAAAACAAAAATAAAATAAAAAATAAATCAAGTTTGAAAACTCACCGCTTGGCATTGCCAGTGGCGACACCTAGCGTACAAGTTTATACAAAAAAATAAAAAACATGCAAATTGTTACACACACACACACATACATATACATGTATACACCGATGCAGTTTTACAAAAAAAAAATAAATAGAAAAAGAGAAAAAAAAATAGAAAAATAAATAAATGTGCGCATTTGGCAATCGCACTTACTGTTCTTCTTCTTCATTGGCAGCGGCGGCGGTTTTTCCAAATGGCGATCAAAAGCGCTGCTGCAGCTGCTCGGCAAACGGGCGCTGTGCGGCGGCTCGATGAGGCTGTGGTGCTTCGCCTGCCACTGATGCAGCTGCGTCGAGGACGAGTGGTGCTGATGATGATGCGGCGACAATTGCCGCAACTCCGGCATTTCACTGTAATTACGAAAAACAATAACAAATTCAATTAAAATACATTTTTATAGTTGATTTATTTTTAAGATTACTAATACAGACAGACAGACAGAGGGTTGAATTATGTTTTGATGCTGACCAAGAACTTACAAACATTTCTCTTTCTGCCTGTAACAGACTATTGGACAAAACAAATATACTCTCTTTTACAAATGTTAAATTGGTATAAAGAGATCCAGAATAATATAGAGGAGAGTAATAGAGATAGAGAGTTACAGAGAAAGAGAAGAGAGAGAGAGAGAGAGAGAAAGATAGAGAGAGGAGACAGAAGGAGCAAAAAAGAGAGCGATCAGAAGTAAAAGAGCGAAGAAATAAAAGAGTGGAAGGCTAATATATAAAAAGAAAAAAAGAGAGAGAGAGAAAACGAGGGAAAGCGTTTGCGGGAGAGCCACTTACCTATAATAACACACAACTTCTCAAATATAACTTTTAATTAACACACACACGCGCATACAGACATAGCCTGAGGCTACTACTTGAATTCATGAGAATCGAGGAGGAGGGCCAAATTGCATAGCTAGACAATTGACATAAAGCGGCAAGACTACAGAGAACATTTTCTTGAATAACTTCTGCGTTTAAAGTACAGAGAAATGTTTTACTAGTGGTATATCAAAAATCGAGAATATATCGAAAGAATCGATAATAAACCGAAAAATATCAATATATCGAAAATAAGATTTAAAAAAGGGAAACACTGCTCCTGTTAACGCCGATGCTGCATTTCATATTAGAATATAAATAGTCCATAAATAAAATATACAAGTTCAACTTACAAATTGCCGTCATCCAGCTCATCCATTGCCGCATCAAAGCGCGAGATTCCCGCACGCTGCTGCGTCTTTGGTGGCAACGCTGGCGCCAGATCCGGTGACGAGCAATTGCTGCCCAGCGTTAAAATTTGTTCGCTGGCAATTGTTGTTGCTGCTGATGTTGCTGATGATACTGATGTTCCTGTTGTGTTGTTGCTGCTGCTGCTGATGCTGGTGCTGCTGGTGATGTGACGTTGCGTCGATTGCATTTGGCTTATTTGCTGATATTCGACGCTGCTGTTGCTGCGACTCGCCGTTGTTGCTGCTGTTGTTGTTGTCGATGAGGAAGATGTTGTCTCGCTGATGCCAAAGGCAATCTCCGAATTGCTGCTCGACGATTTCGTCGAGGATTGCACACTGTGCTCCGAGGAGCGTTTCGATACGCTCTGCGTGGAGGTGCGAAGGGACATCATCGACACGAAGCCTGAACGCAAAACAACAGAAAGATACAATCCAAATTAATCCAAATTAAAGGCAATTGGCAACTGAACAAAAAAAAAAACTGGCGAAAACTTGAAAATAATTACAAAAACAAAATGCAATTTTAGGCAAAAAACTTTGCAACAAGTGGCAGCTAGCGGAGGAGGTAACAACAATACAGATTAAAGCGAAATGATTCACAACAATATTTACATATACATATGATTGATATAGATACAGATGCAATAAGATATATATACAATAGACTGGTTAATATTTGGAAAATACGCTATCTAAAAAGTTGAACTTCAGACTGCACTAAAAAGAACATAATATAATAATATGTCCCATTTTTAATTTTATATTTTGATTAGGGAAATACTCCAAAACTTCTCATAAAAATTAATTATTAAAAATTATGGTTTCCCTTTAGGAATATAATTAAACACATAAAGTATCTGTATTGTGTTCATTAAAAACGTTCAACTAATCTTTGCTATAAATTGTAAAAATATAATTGGGAAAAGAAAATTGAAGGACAGTGTCAACGTCAGCTATATAATATAGTGGTCCGATTCGTTGTCAAGAAACAACTCAGAATTTATACGATTTCAAACACAGAATGTGTGTCGAAACTAAAACTCTTTGAAAAACAAGAGGTTCAAATTGGAATTTAAAAACATAAATAGGCTCGTTTTGTCGAATCAACAAAAACAACATCAATTTTTACATCTAAGATCGATAAAAACAGCTGTCGAATTTTAGAAACAAGCTTTTTGATTTTCTCATTTTGTTTTAGTTCGAAAACACTTTTGTTGAAATCATAAATTTAAGAAATTTTGATAAAAAAAAACCTATTTGCAAGAACAACCAGTCTAAAACTCAGATAGAAGCAAGTTAAAGTAGCAATTAAATAATATATAAAGGAAGATATAGAAAAATGCCTAAAATACCAGATTCATTCGAATGTCGATTGCTGGTTAGCGCTGCGGCCACTTTGCGCAGCTCCGTGTTGGCCTCAATTGCACCAGGAACGGAGCCAGAGCCAGAACCAGAACCGGAACCAGAGCTGACAGCCGGCAAAGACGGCGTCACCTGAGCACTGGATATGGCTGTTTCCTGTGAGAGCGCAGCGACAACGGCGGCCGGAGTCTCTGCTGGGCGCAATCCAAGTTGATAAATTGAGCTGCGTTTGGGGATTGTTGCTGGCGTGTACTTACTGTAGCTGATCAGCTTATCCATGTCGTTGTCCAGCTGCTGCTGGTGGTGGAGCGTTCTCGTTGGCGGCTTCTGTAACTGTTCCTCCTCTTCGCGCGAGTGATTTAGCGCCGAGTCGAAGGAGCATTGGCTATTCTCGTCCGGGGAACGCGACCGCACCGAGAGGCTGCAAGTGAACGAGTAAATGTTTTAGTAAAGCAACGAGTGAATTTAACGAATGCATTAAATTTATAAGAGAAAGCGAACAAGTCGAAGATGGCAGCAAGTAATTAAGTGCATAAATGAGAGAGTAGTGATTGTAGCGAGTAATTCAAGCGAGTAACGAAGAAAATAAACGAAAACGTCAATCGAGCGTGTAAATATATAAATAAAAGGCCGAGAAGGCGATCCAAGCGGATAAGTCAAAGTAGCGAGTAAATCAACAGCTAAAAAATATGCGAATGTCTAATGAATGGATAAGCGTAACTGAACGAGGGAATAATTATTGCGAATACGTGATTAAAGTGACTAAAGATAAAACAAATATAAAAAACTGACTAATCAGTAAACTAACGAGTAATAAATACACGGTCGAGTAATTAATTGAAGCGAGTATCAAACATATAATAACGACAAATAAACGAGTAGAGTAAAGCGAGTAGCAAGTAAATTAAGCAAGTAGGCGATTCGTGTACATAACTTACCGATCTACGCCGTAGTTAAGCAGCGAGAAATTTGAACTACAATCCAGATCGGAATTGAGGCTGATGTTGTGCGACTGTGCGTAGGGCAGCGGGCTGTTCGCCTGCGACGAGTTGACGTTCGCCAGCTGCGATTGGGGCTGGCTGCGACGCTTTGGGGGCAACGGCGGCGGATTGCTGGCCCGATTGGGCAGCGGCGGCTTTGGCGGCGGGCTCGTATCGCGCAATATGCTCTCCGTGCTGTGCGAGCCGCGCATCGGATTCACATTACTCTGTTCGAGTATGTCGCGCTCCTTGGGCGTCAGCGTGATATCCGGCAGCGATGTGCGCTGTGCCACCGCTGCCGCTGCCGCATCGGCGGGCGTACGCAGGCCGGCAACGCTGCCCGCTGCGCTGGCGGCAGTAACGGCGCCCATTATATCAACGGCGGCGCCAATGCCACCCAAACCGGTGCCGCTATAACGGAACGCGCACTGATCCTGCTCTTTGAGCTTGCCCTGCGCCAATGTGACCAGATTCTGTAAGCGAAACATACATATATATATATATATATATATATAAGTGATTTTGATTTGATTTTTTTTGTTGAGTAACGTTCGTTTAACTTACGCGCACCGCATCCTCGAGCAGATCGATCACCTCGCGCACATTCTCATTGCTGAGCGAGGCGCATTCGCCGCTCTTCTCGCTTAACATGACCTCATCGCAGAGCTTGATCAGTTTGCCCAGCGATTGGTAGACCTGCTGTGTGGCGGAGCTCATAATGGCATTGTTCTCGTTCAGCGTGTACGACTGAATGACTGCAACGAAAAACAAAAGTAGGCATTAATCGAGGTTGCGGTTTTTAACTTAATTGCAAATTAACATTTCTCGTTTCGATGAAACGTTGCTTTATTTAAGCAAGAGCAACAATGTAAAATGCTTTTTCATCCTTTTGAAGTTTGAAGTTGTTGAGAATTTTAACGAGTTGAACATAAGCAACAGGGAGCAAAACTTTATACTTCGTTTTAATTTAGCATACAATTGCTAGAGAATACTAAAGAACAAGAAAAATGCCCATATTGGCTATAGAATCGCCAACATAACGAATTGGTCGGAAATTGGCTATTATAAATTGAGAGATATGCTTTAAAAAAAAAACTGGAATGGAAATCGATATTTATCGAAATCAACCTTATATAAGAGAAATGTCTTTTTGTTTTACAGATGAACACAACTAAATTTAGGGATGCATGTCGTCAACAAAATTCCGATATGACTATCGTGGAAAATATCACATTGAATACAATATCAAAGTATATAAGGCTTTTCCATATATTCCAACTATTAATATTTCCAATAGAATATCGATTAAACTCGATATCCATTATTTCAGTTCTTTAAAAATAGAATGGAGCAAAAGTTATTTAAAAAATGAGAATATTTTCTTATTTTATTAGATATCGATGCATTTCACATGTATCGTTTTGAATATCATATCTTTTTTACTCAAATTGCATTTCAGTATCGATATAATATCGATATTGCCTGATCGATACACATCCCTAGAATAGGGTGAAAAAGTTACTATCAAATTCAAATTCCAATTTAGTTTCAATAAAAACTTGAGCAATTGTTTCTTGTTTTTTGTACTTGCAGAGCTGATATCAATTGATATTGGCTTCAAGTTGAGTTCCACTTACCGGAATACATGCTGGCTATGGTCTCCAGTATAACGGTGCCATTGCCGGGCAGCACTTCGAGTTTCTTCTTGAGTATGACATCGCGAAAGTGCTTGAGCGCATTGGATATATCCTTGACGTGCGCCTCCAGTGTCTGTGTGGAACTCTTCATTTCCTCGATGGTGGGCTTGTTTCCATGCTTGTTGCGCGGACTGTGTGGCGAATGGGAGCGGCCCAAAGTGTTGTTGGTGGTACGCATCAGCGAGATCTTCTCAATTAGATCGTCCTTGAAGGAGCGCGCCCGTCTCGCCAACTTTGTGCCCTTCAGGCTATTCTTGTGTCCCGACGAGCCCGACGATGCGCCGCTCGTATTGGCGCCAGGTGGTGCCGGCGGCACGCCCCCTCGCCCAAATTGCTGCTGCTGCTGTTGTTGCTGCTGTGGCGTTGTCGTCGTCGTCGTACTTGTCGGCGGCGGCGGCGGCGTTGACGATGAGCTGGAGGAGAGTCCGGCGTAGGTGCTGCTGCTGTTGATGCTATTGTTGCTGCTGCTGCTGCACCCGCCGCCGACGCCGCCCCCCGAGCAATTGCTGGGCGTGGATGGAGAACTGATGCTGCCGTCTATCGATAAATAAAACATATTCACATATAAATTAATATTGCGATAAGTTACGGCCCTATTCTCGCGTGCTCAGCATTCGATTGTGCTATTTTACAACTAAGATATTCATTTCATTCGCTGTGACTAAACGACTGGCCGCCTATTCACGCAGCCATGAATCACAATTGAGGCGTGATTCAGTTAATTATATGCATTCAGCAATAATTGCAGCACTTATCGAATTTCAGGAGAACGGTTTACGAACCGCTCCTCGGTTCAGAACAAGTTCTTCATGATAGATATGTGTTGGGTCCAGAAATACTTATATATAGATATATGTTTTAATACAGTTTATTGCTTTGCAATTTAATGCAGCAAACAGAAAATTGTTTATAAAAAGAAAGATATAGTTTTCTGATTTTGATAAGATCAATGTAACATTCAACTTTCGTTTTGTTGTTTGTTGCGTCAACAACAAATTATAAATTAAGTATAAAAATTCTGTTAACAAATTTTTGCCTTGACTAGATTTTGAAAAGTAAAATTAAACTAAAAATTTTCTCCAAGTGTATTTATACATTTGTGTATCTATTTATTATGAGCTTGTTTTTTTTTACTTTCACTGAGACTAACATATAATATATGTATCTGAACTTGTCGGATATATAGACATGGATGTTTTGTGTCGAAGACCTTCACGTGTCGCTTTTTAACATATTCACCAAAATTTCAATTATATATACAAATGCATATATATTCAGATTCACGGTAGCCCGCATCGCAGGAGATGGGGATTTGATGTGTTGTTTATTCAATGCTTGTTTTAAATCGCCAATAAAACGATAGAAATCAAATCAGAAATGTGGAAAGAAACAGAGAGTAGCTAAAAGGAAAGGCTAGCTGACCGCAGTCCAAACTTCGGATACTCTTTAAACTTGTGTAAATGTAAATTGAATAACTATTTTAATTGATTTCTTGGCTAGCTGCTGTAAATTACTACTATCGATAACACAATGTCGTATTAACTGTTTTTATTTTTTACGGTTTTGCTATAGATAAACAGTTTATCGATAGTTATCGATTAAAGTAGTAGTTTGTTTTTGTATTTAATTTAACATTGTAACCATAGTTTCAATAGTTTGGCATAAGCTATATCTTTATAAATATTTTCGATAAATACAATTAAGTTTTTAATAAAGTGCAAACACACATTAAATCAATCACAAATTTATTGCATGTTCTATTTTAAGATATCTTCTTTTTAAGACGTCTATCAATTTAACTATAAAAAATATTTATTGCAAATTTGTTGGAAACAGATTTTTAATAATGGATAAAAACAAGGATATATTTAAAATATTAAGAGCTGTAGTCAATAGTCCATGTAGTATTATTATAAGTCAATTATCGATAAAAATGATCAATTATATTTATTTGCAGTTACTTTTGAAGAAGCCATTGATCAAAATTTGAATTTGATCTGCATCGTAATGGCAATTATGCTCTTTTTTTACAGGGTATTTGCACATGTGCCGCCAGTGATTTGCATGACGAACGACGGCAACCACACGGCAAACGAGCCAAAATGCCAAACGGTAAACCAGCCAAAGCCGCCCACCCGAAAACAAAGAGGAAAAATAAAACCAAAAAGCGAAATAAAAACTTAACACGTTAATAGAGGGCGGTGGGCTGGGCCAGGTGCAAGCACACACATACAGCAACACATACACATGTTTGTCTGTGTGTGTGTGTGTGTGTGTGTGTTGTAGCTTTCACTTACAGAGCAACACATTCTTGAGCAGCAGACACGGCGATGGCGGTGTCAATGATGTGTTTGTTGTGCATAAAGATGATTTTGGTGTTAAGATTGTTGTTGGTGTTGTTGTTGTTGTTGTCGTTGTTGATAATGCCAAACGTGGCAATTTTTTATATTTGCGCCGCCTGTGGAATTTGATGTCATGTAGCGTCGTTTTATTACTGCTGCTGCTGCTGGTGCTATTCTTGTTGTTATTGTTGTTATCACGCTTTGACCACTGCGATCGCTGATCATTGTTAAGCAGCTGTTGATCATTCTGCGCTGGCTGCTTCACCGTATACGAGTAGAAACGCCAGCGTTCGGCCAGCGCGCAGTCGCTCAAGAAAGATTCATCAAATTGCGGCATTTTGAGATTGCATAACAACAACAGCAACAACAACAGCTGCAACTTAAAACACGCAGCAGCAACTAGTACACATAACACGTCGTTTGATTATGTTATTTATATATGTATATATATGTACGATATATATATAGGGTAATGTTACTCTTGCGTTACATTCACAGCACTTTATGAGCTTTTAAGTATCTTTTGCTTGTATCTTTTTTTTTGCCACTTTTCAAGAGCAATTGTCGCCGTTGCTGTTGTTGTCGTTGCGGCTTCTGTTGTTTGCCAATTAAATAAATCACAAATTATTATATTTAGACAAGACGCGGGCTGATGCTGCTGCTGATGTTGCTGTCGTCAGCGTTGTCGTCTGGAAAGCGCACTGAACTATGAAAATCCGCAAACGGCAAAACGGCAATCGCCAGTTGCCAGCAGCAACAGCAACAGCAACGGCAGCGGCAGCGGCAGCCAGTCCGCCAGGTCCGCTAACCAGCCATTAAACAGCAACAGCAACAGCAGCAACAACAACAACCGCAACAACAACCAAGAGCAACGTATAACAGCGCATCAAATGGCACTCGCTCCCAACAACTTGACTAGAGACTTGCTCGAACAACAACAACAGCAACAACAACAAACCGTGTCCAGCAGCAACAACAACATTCACACTCATTTAACATTCACTGATAGACAAACAACATTTTGGTTCAGCTCTCCCAGTTGCCTTTGCTCTCTGTTATCATTTGGCTCTCTCTCTTTTTCTCTCTGTCTCTGTCTCTCGCTCTTTCTTTTACTTTTTTTCTGGCCCATTATTGGACTTTATTTTTATTGGGTGTCGCAGGCGTATGTACCTATTCGTAATACCCTATTAGCGACAGCATTGGGCAGAAGGAAAGCTATAAATTTTTGATCAACAACTAATATTGATTCCAAATTTTAATTGACATTTTCTGTGAATGTAAAATTCAAATTTTTCAATAAAATTTAATTTTTTCAATCAAAAATATCAACAAAAAATTAAATTAAAAAATCGAAATTCAAAGGCTAAATTTTTACACCTTCAAAAACTTTATGAAATATAAAATATAGTTTACTCTATTCAGTTTTTGCGTTGTTTAAAAAAAAACTATTTAAACTATTTAGTTTTATAAAAATATTTATTTTTTTTTAAATTGGAAATATTATTAAATTTATTCACAAAATTCGTTTTTTGTTATTAAAAACAAAAAAATCAGTAAATAAAATTTCTCACTTACTAAAATTATGCCTTAATCCAAAACGCTTCAATTTGCGAATGACCACTGTAGATGTATATATGGTTTATAAATAACAAGTTCAATATACTTATAACAAAGTTTATAAATAAATGCGTCGTTGTCTATATATAGATTTTACTCACTGTCAGTACGACTGCCATAATCTATTCTACATTTAATAAAATCATTGAAATGGAAATATTCGCAAGATTTATTTTCTGATTAAAAAAAAAAAAACAAAATATGTATTCAAAACTGTTAGCATATTTAATGTTATATAGAATAGGGTATTAGGTAGTTGAGTAGTTTCTTTAAGTTTTTTATTTTTATTTTATTTTTTTAGCCCATGCTCGGGTTTTTTCTCTTCAATTTGCAAGTGGCGCGCGATCGTGACTTGCCTTGAAATGAGTTTAGTTTATGGAAGCTGAGTTATGGAAGTTGAAGGTGCCGCCAAAAGACGAAAAATATAAATAAAAATAAAAAGAAGAAAGAAACAGTACATAAGCCTATGCCTAGGTATGACCAAGCAAAATCTCTGTGTTGTAATTAAAGAAAAAGTGAAATTATGTATTTTAACCGCAGGGAGCTGAAAATGTTGCGGCTTAATTGGTTAATACTCGTGCATAACAATCACAGACAAAAATTGTAAGCAATCCAATCAATAACAATAATAATAAAAACAATCCAAGTTTTATAAATTTTTAGTGTACAAATATTACTGTTAGTAATGTCCCATAAAAAGTTTAATATTTAAACAATAGTCGAAAACGCTATTTTAAGATTAACTTTTCAAGAATTTTCTATCAAAATAATTGACTAATTTATTTTATTATTACATATAGTATGTATTGTGTCTCTTAAAATGGTAATTGTAACCAAAATTTGATTCAGTTTTTGTATAATATTTTAGAAACTATAGTTAACTCTATTTAATCTTATGAATATGAATATGAATATTAATAAATCACACATAAGAAAAGAGTATACACAACATTTGTCTATCCCAAATTTTCAATTTGTGACGATCATAAATCAAAAATCGAGTTACAGTTAATTTAAAAATATATGTATGTACAGCTGTGTTCATAAAAATAGCAGTGCAACAGAAGGTCACATATAAAGTTGTTTTTTTTAGCATAATCCTTTTCGTAGGATATCTAATGCACATT
>SCDT01001644.1:0-18336 GCA_004143765.1 Drosophila melanica
TTGGATCATACACCCGCTTACACATTTGGTGGAAAGAATGACCCTAAAGTGGAAAACCACACGCCTGCTCCTGGTGATTATCACCCAGAGAAGGTCAGGCTTGATCACAATCCCGCCTTCTCTTTCGCTGGTCGCCACGATCTTCACAAACCGAGCGATACTCCAGCTCCTGGAGCTTATTCCCCTGAAAAAGTTCGCCAAGATCACAATCCCGCCTTCTCAATGGCTGGAAAACATGAGGTGAAGATCACAAATGGTACGCCTGCACCTGGAGATTACTCTCCCGAGAAGACCCGATTGGATCATACACCTGCTTACACATTTGGTGGAAAGAATGATCCTAAAGTAGAGAACCATACCCCTGCGCCGGGCGATTATCATCCAGAGAAGGTCCGTCAAGACCACAATCCCGCCTTCTCTTTCGCTGGTCGCCACGATCTTCACAAACCAAGCGACACTCCTGCTCCTGGAGCTTATTCTCCTGAGAAGACTCGCCAAGATCACAATCCTGCTTTCACCATGGCTGGCAAGTACAACCCAAAAATCTCCAATGAAACGCCGGCTCCTGGAGATTATTCCCCTGAGAAGACCCGATTGGATCATACACCCGCTTACACATTTGGTGGAAAGAATGACCCTAAAGTGGAAAACCACACGCCTGCTCCTGGTGATTATCACCCAGAGAAGGTCAGGCTTGATCACAATCANATCTTCACAAACCGAGCGATACTCCAGCTCCTGGAGCTTATTCCCCTGAAAAAGTTCGCCAAGATCACAATCCCGCCTTCTCAATGGCTGGAAAGCATGAAGTGAAGATCACCAACGGCACGCCTGCACCTGGAGATTACTCTCCCGAGAAGACCCGATTGGATCATACACCCGCTTACACATTTGGTGGAAAGAATGATCCTAAAGTGGAAAACCACACGCCTGCTCCTGGTGATTACCACCCAGAGAAGGTCAGACTTGATCACAATCCCGCCTTCTCTTTCGCTGGTCGCCACGATCTTCACAAGCCAAGCGACACTCCAGCTCCTGGAGCTTATTCCCCTGAAAAGGTTCGCCAAGATCACAATCCCGCCTTCTCAATGGCAGGAAAGCATGAGGTAAAGATCACTAACGGCACGCCTGCACCTGGAGATTACTCTCCCGAAAAGACCCGATTGGATCATACACCTGCTTACACATTTGGTGGAAAGAATGACCCTAAAGTGGAAAACCACACGCCTGCTCCTGGTGATTACCACCCAGAGAAGGTCCGCCAAGACCACAATCCCGCCTTCTCATTTGCTGGTCGCCACGATCTTCACAAGCCGAGTGAAACCCCAGCTCCTGGAGCTTATTCCCCTGAAAATGTTCGCCAAGACCACAATCCCGCCTTCTCAATGGCTGGAAAACATGAGGTGAAGATCACCAACGGCACGCCTGCACCTGGAGATTACTCGCCCGAGAAGACTCGACTGGATCACACACCCGCTTACACATTTGGTGGCAAATACGACCCCAAGGTGGAAAATCATCATCCAGCGCCATGCGATTATGCGCCAGAGAAAGTTCGCCTTGATCATACACCCGCCTACACATTTGCAGGTCGCACGACCGTTGAGCACATCAGCCGTACCCCGGCGCCCTGTGACTACAGACCGGAGAACTGCCAGCTGGACGGTACGCCGGCGTTTACATTCGGCATGAAGCTGAAACAGGAGCATGTTAGTGACACACCAGGTAAATAGAATGTTAAATGTGAGTCAAGTTACGTTACGTGACGTCACGTTACGTTTGCCTTACAGCACCCACTGCATACGAACCGGAAAAGCACAACCAACAACACACGCCAGCTTACACATTCGGCACTAGAACCGAGCTTAAGATCTCCACCGATGCACCCGGTAAAGACCTCTTTTAGTAATATAGTGTTACACTTAAGGTCACACCTGCATGTTGCTTACTGTCTGTTTTATCATTGTATGTGTATATGTATGTATATGTTTTTGTGCCTGCATCTTGTTGCGCCTGTTTATAGCTCCCGGACACTATCATCCAGAGCAATGCAAGCTCGATAGCTCGCCGGCATATAGTTTTGGTCTCAAGACCTTACCCATGCCACCCATACCAGGTAGGTGCTGCTCGTTCGCTTGTTATTTTCGGCTTTAAGTCGGTGCCGGTTCTGTCTTCTTGGCTGTGCATGTACTCTCTTTAGACCTATTAAGATCCTTGCAGAATACTTTTAAATATTCAAATATTCATTTCACTTGTTACATACAAATCTTTACCAAATTAATGAATTTCTTAAAAACAATTTTCATCAATGTCTGCAAGGATATTAATTCTTCGGTATGCCGAAGCTGGCTGATTCCTTCTTGTTTTTGTGTACGTTTTTCTGTATTTCATATTTCTCTGTATTTCATATGATTTCTTTTGTCCACGCACAATTTTTGTTCCCATTATCCGGTGTACTGGCCTCCGCATTCGCATATGTACCATATGTGTATTTCATGTGTATATATCGATCTACCCTACCGTACTCATCCAACTGCACTCACTAGAGCCGAGAGGCGCTTACATTGAAGATCGCATATTGCAAAGACGTGAAAGACGTTTGGCAAGTCCCGGTAAGCGCGTCATCCAAAACAAAAACAAAAAAATCAAATTTGAAACGCTTCAAATATATCTGATCGTATAATTGCGATTGGCAACGCTGAAATCCATTTGTAATCCCCGACTTATGTGAATTCTGTGAGTTAAAAAGTTTGTTAATTTAGACGTAGTGCAAAAGAACCATGAGGTGGATGCTAGTCGGGCTTTTGATCTTTTGGGTGATCTCAATGATCGACATCATTAAAAGTTCACGTCGTAAGTTCGAGTTGGAGCGTTCCAGTTGTACCAATCCAATGACAATTTCGCTGTTAATCTTTAGATAGGGCAAACGGGGCTTGCTTGGTCAAAAACAAATACAGACACGAGCGCAGCTGTAAGGGGCCGCGCCGCAAGTTCTACGTGTTCCATCGCATAATCCTGAACTGTGTCTCGGTGTTCAGCAAGTGCAAACGCTTCCACAAGCACAACGAATGGCCCTCGCTAAAGAAATGCCAGTACGAGTGCGGCTGGCATATGAAGATAATATTGCCCAAAAACGACACCAACGGCACAAACAGCACCGGCGGGAAAAGCTCGACAGCCGCACCTGGGAAAGCGCCAGCAGCTGGGGAAGCGGCAGCAGCTGAGGACGCACCAGCAGCCGGGGGAGCAGAGGGGGGAGCAGCCGAGGAAGCAGCAGCATAATAAAATCATATCCATGTCCACAGCTTTTCACAAATTATTAAAAACCAAGGGTTGTCCGACTGCTCGCCATTTGCTAAACTATTTGTTGTATTCCCAAATAGGGGTTTTCAAAAAAAAAACTTTGTCGAACTCAAGGTTTTGATTGTATACTCTGTATCTGACAGGCAGCTAGCTGCGCACTTTACTAAGCGAATGTGCTTCTTCTTCACTAAAAGTGGAATATGGCATCCGAATGTGGAAGCTCACAAAGAAAACGTGGTAACATTGTTGTTATTTACCCTACAAAAGTTTACTTCCAACATTTTGTGTCTCCAGAGATACAACTCAGGGTCAAAAATCGATATTTATCGATTTTAGAAATACGCGCGAGTATACAAGTGTCTAGTTTTAAATAGAAACCAGAATAATAAAATTATATTTGTTATATTAGAAAATGGATAGAGGGTATCCGTCAGTCGAGCGCTCTTTAGGCTATAAGCCTTTTATTTACATCTCTCTTTTTCGATACGAGGTTCAAATTGTGGTTTCAGTTGAGTAATTGAAGCGTTTCAAATTTCAATTTAGCTTTAAGCGGCAAGGGCAAATACACACACACACGCATTCGCTTCTGTATGTGTATAGCAATGTATGTGAAAATCAAAAACAGCACTAATTGCAAAATGTAACCAACTCAATTGTGAATCTGCACCACAGTACGCAATGCCGTTGACAGCACCGCTGAGAACAGGGCAAACGGCACCACGACAAAGACGACGACGACGACAACAACCACGGAGAGGCGCATTGTAAATGGCGTAGAATTGCCGCCGACAACGACAACAACAAAGCACAGCAGCAGCAATGGCAACGGCACCACAATTGACACCACTTGCACTGAGCTGGCACCCACAACAGCAGCAACCAGAACCACAACAAAAGTTGTTAGCACCATCGTGGCCAATGGCCAACAGAGCGATCAGTCGAAAGTGAAGCACACAACCATGCACCACTCGGAACATGCACGTGCCACAAGTGGCAATCAGCAGGTAACGATCGCCGGCACCGCTGACGCCAGCACCACCAAGGCAGCCCAGTCGAGCACGCGCACCGTGGTGCAGTCGGATGGGACCGTTGTCAGCAGCGGCAAAGCGTCGCGCTCGAGCACGGTCAAGTACGCTGTGGAGGCGAGCAGCGTGCAAGAGAAACTGATCAGGTAACCCTCGCGCCAAGCCGAGTCACATGTCGAACTCAAGAACTTCCCTTGTTTTGTGTGTTTGCAGCCCGATCATAAGCCAAAGTTCATCTATTAACTCCCCCCAGCCATTCAAACACCAGCAATAACAACAACTAGTCAATCCACCCTCGCTATACCCTGTAAATTTTGTTACATACATATATATTAAACTATATTTCGCACAGCTCCTAACGTCTACAAGATACCCACTGTCTTGGGCAGCAGCAAGGAGGGTCCGATCCGTTCAGCGCCAGCTTACTCGATGACCGGACGCATGCACCCGCCGCTGATACCCAAACTGGTGCTGCCCGGTCCAGGGTATTACGATGGCGAGTACACGGTCACCAAGTCCAAGCCGCCGGTCTACACGATGCGCGGCAAATACAAGATGATCACCGATGACAACAAGCCCGGTCCAGGCGCACATTGTCCCGAAAAGGTATGCCAGATAATCCTGATCATTTCTATATATATATATACATATATATCGCGAGAATAAGATAGCAAGAGATAAGCTAATAATCAACCAACCTGACCCGCAGTATTGGGAGAAGCGTTCGGCTCCCTCCATATCGTTTGGCATCACCCACTCGCCGTTCTGTGGCAGACAGGGTCAATATATTGTACCCGACCATCAAACGCGCTGCCTGCAGGCAAATCGGCCCGATCGGGGTTATCCCTAGATACCCATTTACCGTTTACCTTTACCAAATTAAAAATATCGAAGAGCAATTCCCTATTAATATATTTGATTGTTTGGTTGTTTCTCTTCCTTTCATACTTTTCGACCCCAGGTCAACTTATCGCACATGCCCTCCTACAGTTTCGGCATCAAGCACTCGCCCTATTTGGGCCGCCTGAAGGAGAGGGACAACGACTGCGACTATGGCTTCTCGGGTATTTGCTGAACTCGCCCCGAACTCACCCCTCGCTCTGCTCAAGATGGTCTCTTTAAAGACAGCTTCCTCACTTTCCGTTGCAATTGAGAACTCAACTCAACTCTATGTGAATATAGAACTTAGACTAACGTTAAGATTTCATTATTTTGATTTCTGTATTATATAAGCTAAAGTGTTGTAAAATGTTAAAATATATACATTCAAAGATATTACTAACTAACTAATGTTGCCCGCTGTTCTAATTTATAATTTTACCATGCTTTATTTTATCACTTTTTGATAACTCCAGATAAAAAAAATTTTGACATGTAAACCTCTCGGATCCGTGGCTCTCATATTTCAAACTTCCACAACTTTGTCAAAAGTGAACCGATTTTCATGATTGACGGCACTTTGGAAATGATTTGACAACTATATTCAATCTACATTTAAAATATGTCCACTTTTGAGAATAAAAATTTTGACGTTTTTTTTCCAAAAAAATCATGGGGTCCCCCCTTAGTTATTTTCGAAAAAAAAATTTTTTTTTGGCTTACAATTGCAAATTTATAACTTTAATCGATTGCGAATGTCAAAATTAGTATAAAAATCAACACTAAAACCAAATCTGAGGAGGTCAAATTTTTGGTCAAAAATCATGTCAAAATTGACAAAAATTTCGACATGTAAACCTCTCGGATCCGTGGCTCTCATATTTCAAACTTCCACAACTTTGTCAAAACTGAACCGATTTTCATGATTGATAGCAATTTGGAAATGATTTGACATCATTATTCATTATTCATTCAATCTGCATTCAAAATATGTCCACTTTTGAGAATAAAAATTTTGACGTTTTTTTTCGAATTAAAATCAAAATCATATTTCAAACTTCCGCAACTGTGAGAAAATAGAACCGATTTAAATTTTTTTTGGCATTTTGGACATTATTTGTCCGCCTGATTGATTTAGTACTGTTGAAAATACAATTTTTGCCTTTTTGCTTTTGGATAAATACGATATATGCGCCTGGTGAGACACCCTGCTAGCTAATTAATAATTCGCCAGAGCTTATTCTGTGCACTCCATTACCAAATTTTTTATTACAACAAAATACAGAACTAATTTGCAAGACTCATAATATAATTGGTGATCCTGGAAGATCTCAACAAGAACAGCGCCTATTTCTTGATTATTTCGATTTCGGAGTGGAAACAG
This sequence comes from Drosophila melanica, assembly GCA_004143765.1. Taxonomy (NCBI): domain Eukaryota; kingdom Metazoa; phylum Arthropoda; class Insecta; order Diptera; family Drosophilidae; genus Drosophila; species Drosophila melanica. The sequence goes on from SCDT01001644.1 coordinate 6,592, forward strand.
GAGTTGCCCTAGTGGAAGTGGAATGTGGGTTAAGGCAGCACATAAAAGGAAGATCAGATAAACTCACAGTATCATGCTTGATCTCAGTGTCGATGATCAGATGGCCGCGAGCCATGCCCAACATCGCCTTGTACTTGTTCATGTCGACGGCGTGATCGTTGGCGCAGATCTTCTCCTCGGCCACCGGGCAGCTGGATGGTGCGCCGAACATCTTCAGTATGTCCTTGGCCTCGGTGGACGCCTGATCCACAGCGGCGCACAGATCCATTTTGCCCTCCTTCATCACAATGCCGTCCTTCTGCACCTTGTACTTGGCCATGGCCGTGCTGAAGGCCTTGTTGGTGAAGCAGCCCGACGGCACCAATTCGCACTTCTTGTTCAGCTTGACACTGAAGCCTTCCTCCACCTGAATAACGGCATCGGGACCGGCGCAGTTCTCCATTTTGATAATCTTGGCCTTGTAGCCGTTCTATATGATGGCAAACGAATCTGAATTATATCCTTCAATGGTATCCCGGTCAAACCGCAAACTTACGCAGGCGAGAGCCACGTCAAGGACCAGGCAGCTGAGGAGCAGTAGCACAAAATTCCGTAACATTTTCTGGATGGGTTTGATCGGGCTAGCACCGTGAACTAGCCCTATTTATATGGTCACAAAAACGGAACTATTCGATTCGTTGGATCGCAATTATATGGACATTTGACGGTGCTTGAATTTGGCGATCAGTGATCGTTCAGCTCAATTGCAGCGCTGATCACCGCTCACTGGACAGCCGGTGGACCATTAAGTCGGTCTATATATCAACTGGCATTTTAATTGTTTTAGTTAAATTGCCAGAGTAGCGGTATTTGACATGCATGTAGATCCAGTGCGACAAGCCGCTCAAAGCCCAAAGTCAATTTTTCAAAATACGAAAACACACAATTCATGATTATGCAGCTGATGCGCTAATTAATTATTTTATGATTAAATCGCATACACTATGACAATATAATACCATACACATGGATTACAGAAAGTGCTTTAATCTCCATTATGCACGAAACACGGCTTAGAAAATTCTACATGAAAGTATATTGCATATAATACTCTTCAACAAAATTCTTCATCGTTTCGTTTTTCAAGAATGAGTTGTTTTTTAAATAAGAAAAGCATTAGCTTTCAGCCGAGCTCTGATTCTATTCTCTGTCACAAGCTTCCAATGCGAGTATAACAGTTATATTAATATTCAAATTTAACAGAAATTTAACCACCTGTTGGCTTACACGCTGTCAAGCTGCTCGCTACAGCACTATACCCGCACACACTGCAGAGCTGCCTGCTATATGAACAACCCATCCGGTACTCAACGCAACAGTCTGGCAGCGCCGTACACAAACATGCCGCATTATGTCGCAAATTTAACATTTACAGTCGCCGCCTAACGTCAGTTCTGTTTACCGAGTCGCGCCGTTCGCACGTTACAAACGCTTCTGTGCGCTCCGCCGAAGCAAACGCGGCTTTTACCCAGTTCCGTTCAAAGAGTGTAAAGCCGAATTCTTAATAATTCGATAAGAAATAACGACAAAAAAGTAAACAAAAAACACAACTGTTTTTAGCCCGCTGACAGGGGCAATAAATTAAAAGTGCGCCGTGGCTGCGCAATTACGTGAAAAATAAAAAGAAAAATTCAAAACGTAAGCGTTAAAAAATTGCTAAAAAAAATGCATTTAAAATATTATAAAAAGAATTTAAATATGCAAAAATTAAGTGGATTAAAGAGCCAATTATAAAGCACAGTCATCGATCAAAAAAGGTGCTAAAAATGTAGCTTAAAAATGAGTAGCATGTAAATATATATAATATAAAAAAAAACCCCAAAGAAATGTGTTTCTCCAAAGTGCAAAATAAAAACTAGATATAGAACTAGTGAGAGAGACAGCGAGAGAAAGAGAGGCAGAACCTAGAGAGCCACAGGTGGTGACAAAGCATCCAAATACGAAAACAAAGTGTCTATCAAAGCAATTCAAATGCAAAGTTTATATATATATACTATATACACATACATATTTGTATGTGTGTATTTGACGTTTATTGACGGCTCTCAATGTCGCATTTTTTAATCTAGCTGCAACGAATACTTTTTATTGTTTTTCATTTTGGCGCTTTCAGGGAAACTTATTGTCTCTCTATAGTATTAATGGACGTGCCGCTATCAGCGAGCCAGCAATTGTTATCACAAATTATGTTCATTGATAAGTGTCTTTAAACTCTAAAAGATTGTGTGTGCGTATGTGTGTGTGTGTGTTGGTAACGGCAAGCGGACCATTCAGGCATTCCAGCGAAACGAGTGAACAAACACGGCCGGGGCCAGCCAACCGGGCCGTGATTCATCGCTGACGTGACTGTAGCTGGTTAAAAGTTGTTGTTAATAATTGTTATTGTTGTTGTTGTTGTTGTTGTTTGTGGTTGTTGTGGTTAACTGTGAACTGCGTAAGCAGCTGACTGTGTCTATCACTAGCCTCTCGCTTAATCATCGCTAGCATCTCAGGTATCTCACAGATACTTTGTATCTTTTGCCCTAAATTTACGTCCTCTTTTTTGAGTTTGACTTCAAATTGCAGCCCAAATTACGCACTTCCAGATGCGCTATATATAATTTTTCCTTCATATTTTGAATTAGGTTATTGATACTGATCAGGAATACGTGTTTCTCTTATGGGTTCTATAATGACTGTTACCAATTTTGTGACAATTTCATAATACTCGCTGTATACCCTAAGCAGAAACCTTCTGTTCTTATGCTACCTTTACGCTTCTTTGTTTTGGGTATATTTTTTGTTTCGTTTTTCCTTTTCTTTTTTTTTTTTGGCAGACAAGTTTTGAAAACAACTTTCTTAAACCGGTTGCAAGAGTGCCAGGGCCGACGAAATTTCCAACCGAATTTGTTATCAACTGTGTTGAGTTCATTTTAAGGCAAACACAAACACTCATTGCTCAATAAATGAGTCAGGCCATTTGATCACTGCAGAGATGCAAAGATACAGCGACTCATGTGATCCAATCACAGATGACTTTGCACACGCACACAAATTGTATCTTGTAAATGTTGTTGTTGTTGTTGTTGTTGTTGTTGTTGTGATCCATTTAGGTCAGCTGCACAATTGGCCGCTGTATTCGATTTGTTTATTAAATGCAGACTCCACGAAAAGCACTCGAGATCACTTGCCCCATTTATCCATCAACTTCAGCTGCCACAAAACGTTAATTGCCGCAACTGATGCGGCTGCTGCAACTGCCTTAATGCATCAATCACTTCCAGTTTTGTTGCAAAATATTCACATTTGCCGCAAGTTGCCAACACAACGGCTTGATTATTTGGTTAAGCCGGAAAATCAATAGTTATTTCCAACGAAAATCGCCGCCTGCAAATTTTCACACCTTTCTTTAGTTCCTGCATTTTTGCACTTGCGAACTAACGGTTCCTCGTATCTAAACAATGTATCAAATTTATGCCAATTGCATCGCTTTGAACCAACTCGCGAGGCTTTAAGCGGTTTAACCAAACACTACAAACGAATTGTAACGAAATTGACCAAAACTTACGACTCGCGGCAAATGGACTTACAGCGGAATCAGCACGAGGCGCATAAATAAATGAGTAAGCACACTGGCAATGAGCATGCGCAACTAAGAGATACCCTATGATCAGTTTTACAATAGCTTCAAATTTGTTGAGTTGCACTATGTAATACATAAAGATATATAATCAATATGTATATATAGAAAAATATTTTATTGTTTATTTTTGTATTTTTATTGTTTTTTGTATAAATAAAAAAACAGACAGCTGTTGCAAATATGTTTGTTAGCTTAAAGCAAACAATTATTGACAATTCAGCTCAGAAAAAAGCACAAAATGCATGATAAACTATATTTAATTTGTTTAACAGATTTATCAAGATAAAATATTAATCGTTAAGGCTATAAAACCTTATCTCTGACAGTCTCTGAGCTCATATGATAGAAAAAACTTTAAATGAGTCAGCTTTATTATTTTTCGAAACAGAATTTCTTTCGCTAACTTTTTCTTTAATTTATTACCATTCAGCATACCCTGTTGGACATCTCACATGTATACAGGGTATTTAAAATGTTCCGACATTGCAGCTTGTAGAATAACAATTTTTTTAGCCAAACCATTGAGCTGTCTGTTTGGTCAGCTTGGTGGGTGGCACTCGAATATGCACATAGTGGAGGGGGGGAGAGGTAGTTGTCCGGGAATGGAAGGTTGCAAGCGAGTAGAAGTTTAGGTTTTAGCCATAACTCATGCAAAGCCGTTGGCTTTAAAAACCATTGCCTTTCACCTGAGAGCACCGCACTAGCACGAAGAAGAATTTTCCGGCTTTTCATTATGTTTGTTTAGAAGTTTTCGAGTTTTCAAGCTCGTAAATTGCACAGAGCGGTAAACTTGGCTCTTTGGCACGCAGCTGGCAAACAATAAAAACTTAATCTCATTTAACCGACGACCCTTTATTTCCGCTTGCAGCTTTTATTATTATTATTATTTATTTATTTCTGTTTTCAGAGCAGTTTCCATGACCCAAATGCATCAACATTTAATGAAAAGTGCAGTTGGCATAAATATTTGTAAAAATAAAATAATTTTTGTATTGAACGAAATATCAACAATTGAATGCAAGTTTTTGATGCCAATGCCAAATAAATCGAAATCGGTTGAAAATTGATATAAAAATAAACCGTCAAACACTTGAAGATTATTTTAATAATAATATTTACGGCATTTGTTGTTGTTGTTGCTGCTGTTTACAAGTCAACAAATTGCCACTGCCTGCTATATGGCCAATATATATAAATCGGGCAGCTTGCCAAAAGTTTCCACAAATGTGTGTTTTCATTAAAAGCAAAAGTATCTTGAAAACCAAATGTCATAAAACCACTTAATAGTAACAACAATAAAATCGAAAGCCAAAAGTAACTCGACTAATTTTTTCTCGAAATCGCGAGATTGCGCTGCGGTTAACCTACGGATCATTATATAAGCCAAATGCGTCAAATGCGTCTCTGCCTCATCTCCAAGATACGTTTACAGCTTGCGGCTAATTTGTTACACAGTAAAAAACACTTTTTTCTTTCAACTGCATTTCTACAAACATAAAATAATTGTATTAAATTGCATTACTTTATTTCACAATTTAACTTTTTTATTAATTTTTTGTTGTTTAATTTTTTGGTTCCTTTTTAATACTACTCAAATAGGATTAAAAGATTTTTGTTGGGTTATAATAGGATGCACAAATCGTTTGATTAAAATATAATTATGAAACTTCTTTTTTGTTTACTTTCAAAGCAAATTGTTTATATTCGAAACTAAGTCTAAACCGTTTTTTTATATGATCATAACTTTGAATTTGTGCTCGGAGTTGTTGCTGTGCAGTGTTGTTGTCAACACGTAATTTCACTTTTATTTCATTTGAAATTCGCCACTTTCTTTGTAATTATGCAAACATAAAAAAAAACCCCAGCAAAACACTAATTTCCATGTGTTTGCCCGCAGTCCCCTTTCCTCGCTCACTTTGCAGACCCTTTGCGGCGGCTTTTGCTTTTTTGGGTCGCGTATTTTGTGCGTTTCTAGGCGCAAATTTAATGCTGAAGTTATCTAAATGATATCTAAGCAGTAGCAGAGATAAGCACACACACACACACACACACACACACACACACACACACACGATTGAACGTTGCAAAACACATGTTAAACAAGCCGATACGCTTATATTTCGAATCTGGCAGATACAGTATCTTTAACGCGCCCGCACTTACTGCGAGCCCAAAAAAAATGATTATATATATGTATGCATGGAAATTCTCGCGATTATATGTCGGCCTTTATCTGGCAGCGTCTTGTGTCTACAGCCGCGCTCTGTCGCTCTGTTGTTTTTGCCAATTTATCAAAATGCAAAAGTTGTTTGTTTTCCGTTTTTTTCTGTTTTTCAATTGTTGTTGTTGTTTATGCATCTGTCTTCTAGATTAGCAGCAGCCCTCCGTCCGCCTGCTCTCTGCCCGCTGTTCTTGTTCTTGACACAACGGCGCAACGCTTGCACTCTAAAACAAAGAAGAAGAATGCGTTAAGGCAGACAGCTCGCCCGCAGCTCCCTCAGCTCAACGCGCTGTGGGCGTTAAAAGCGAGACAATCCGTTTGATTGCATAACAACACAACTCCAAAGCAAACGCCTGCTGTGAGCTGCTTTTCGATTCGTGTGTGTGTGAGTGTGTGTAGAGTTGCACTTGTTGCCCAGCCCAGCCCAAAGTGAAATATGTCACTGCCCACGCTACACATGCCTCTACCCCAACCACCCAACCACCCACTCACCCACCCACTCCAGCTACAAGTTTGTTGTTGCTGTAGTTATTTCGGGTCATATATCACAATTAACTGGTGCAACGGACGTATTGGTAAATAATGAGAGAGACAAACCTTAAGTTGTGGCAACAACTGTTGCATGCCACGTTCGCAGCATTAATTAATTAACAATAATTGAGAGAATATTGCGCATGCAATTCACATATTTCGCAGTAAATATAACAAAAACAAAGTTAAACAAGAAAATGATAAATAATAATTTTTCTAGACTCGTTAGCAGATATCAAGTAAACGAGCCGAGGGTTTAGTATTCCAGCTGCTCAGAAAACTACACTGAAAAAAAATAAACATAAGCTTGTTTCATTAAATATAACACTTTTCTTTCAAATAAATGAGAATGTATATAACTAATGGAATCAAATATACTTTAATTTCTAAACAAAAATTATATATATATTCTCAAATCAAAAGATATTTCTCGAACAACAGGGTGAATTTTCCCTTTTTTTTACAGTGTACGCATGTCTCTAATAAGATACGAAAATGTTGCCGGCGTAATACTAATTGCTATTTAGCTGTATTCACGCCCACGTAACGGGACTCTTAAGTACGACAAAAAAACGAAAAAAAAAAATAGAACCAAAAAACTAATGAATTAGAAAGTCCTTCTGTCCAGCTAATTTCGTCATCATTAAAGGAAACACGCGAATCGCGTCATGGCCCAACATTTTCGGAACTGTCCCAACGATAATGATTCGAGCGGGCCCAGAAGCCATTTCAGGGCTAATTAAACACCTCATACAAAAACAAAAACAAAACAAAAAAATACCAAAAGCAACATTCGAGAATACTATAATTTATATGCACATCAAATATTTAACATTAATTTAACAAATTAATAGTTAATTGTGAAAATTTCGCAGTTTTAGCGGTTTATTTTATGTTGATCTTTAATATTTTATATTCAAAACGATAACATTCGATTAATGAACTCAGATTCAAGGCGTTTCATTCTTATTAATGGAAACTCTAGTTTACGAACTAAAAATTTATAAAATATAAACGTATTCAATCTATTATTTTCTTTTTTAAAACAATGCTATCACATTTTTCATCTGAATCTGAATGAAAAATAAGTGTTTATATAAAAACATGTTGCGTTTATTTAACCCCATTCTATTTGTCTGTACTTCTAGGTATCTATTGATCTGGTAATCTATAATATATACCAACTGACAGTTTATTTATGTATCTGTATCCACACTCAGCCACAATAAGATAAACGCGAATTTCAATTGAAATACTTCTTATCTAAATGGGCATCTGCTAGAGTGCAGCTCTCTCTTTCTTCATATGTCTCTCTTTTGGCCCTCTTTCAAACTCCGAAACTGTCCACCCACTCTTCGCTTCTCTTTTCTTTTCTTTCGGCAAACAACAATTGACAATTGTTAGCCGTGATTTATGCGCTTAGGCGTGGCAACGCCCGCGCGCCTGTCTGTCAATCGTTTGGCCAGAAAATTGGCTGAAACCACAAATCGTTTCTTGTCCCAAATTGCAAAATTTGCAATTTGCGTGCGTTGCACAGTTTGAATTTTAATGAGCAAAAACCCGCCCGGCCCCCGCCGCCATCAAACCAATCCAGCTCCAGAAATTGCAATTGTAGAAAATATTTCCTCATATTTTTTTGCTGCATGCATTTTTTGTTGTTTTTTTGGCTCAAAGCCAACAATTTGCTGTGTTGTGTTAGTTGTTGTTGTTTTTGTTTGGTTTTTTTGGTTGCTTAAGCAGTTTTTCCAATTAAATTGTTGCGCTTGCAATGGCAAAACAATTGAGATGGAAAGCCACTTGACTTTCCCACACGCGGCAAAGGTCAAAGTGCGTCCGGCAGAGTCATCAATTTGACCCAAACCGAAGATAACAGCAATTCATTTGCATTTTGTACTTAAGACCAGTCCAATTGTTGCCGAAATTCTGATAAGAACGAAATTTTCATTAGAATATGTTTCCTAATCTTAAGATTTTATGTGTACTTTCATAAAGAACATTATATAGAAATATATATATATACCAATTACTTTCCCAAATGCGTAGCAATTTCAGAATTCCACAATAAAAGCGAAATGTGCGACACATTTGGGCTACAATTTCATATTGCAGCCGTAAAGTCTGCCCATAAAATTCACTTTTAGCCGAAACGAAAAGAAATTAGAGTCAACGCGCAGCGGGCCAAAATGAAATGGCCAAGTGATGAGGGTCAGCAAACGCCACAAAACCGATTTGTTGTAGATGGGCACGCAGTGGCAACCAGCTTGTGCCACAAATCTGTTGCACATGCAACCAATGCAGGCACCACAAACTTTACCGTTTATTGCACATAAAGAGCCAACTTCGTCTAGCTTGGCCAGCCTTAAAGTGTCAAAACTTGGGCCATAAACAACAACAACAACAACAACAATGTGCAAGAGAACAAAATTCCAGGCGCTGATAGAGTCGAAACATGCAAACGAATATATATCTATCGGTTTCTACAAACGATCTATATATAAATAAAACAAATTATAAATATGAAAAAGAATTTGTGCATCAATTCAAAGAAACAAAAGCGTTTGCTTGTGATTAATGCGATAAAGTACACTGTAAAAAACCAGCTTTTCAGCTTAAAATAAATGCTGATAAATTCATTTTTTTTTTGAAAGAGGAAATAAACATGCATTATGCATTGGAAAATATGTTGAAATGTGATAAGTTGAATCTGTAAAAAATGAAACTTGAAATAAATAAACTTGAAAAAAGTTTACACACAAAAAATATCAAATAACAGCTCTCTTTTTTGTGACCCTGCAAAGAGTTTTGTAGGGTTTTTTTAGTAAATCTTTATATATTATATTAAATTTTTGATGTGGAATCGGTATAATCCAGCATATATGTGGGAGATTGTCGAATCGGTTGAAAAATATATCATATAGTTTACTTAGCAACAATCAGTTATGAATTCAATCCTAAGTAAACCTTGTTTGTTTTTCCAAAAATTTGGTTTTCATTATAACATAAATATATATACAGCATTTGCATGAGTAATTTATGCACGGTACTTAAAAAATAATTGATCTTTTTTCTTCCACTTGACTTAGCATTTGATCAGCTCCATTGAATGCCCCTGCAACAAGTTTTGATATTGGCACGTTTAAGGCAGATTTGTTAATTTTTCCATATTTACGTATATCCGCTATAAAAGTCATGTTAGACGTTGCGATCATAGAATTATAAATATCAATTGCAATCATTATATCTTCAATTTAATGTTCGGGCGACAAATTCCAAATCGTTTCGAATATTACCAATAAAAATTCCCTCTATTGGAGAAACCTTAGTTTTATGAGCAGTATATTAATTCTAACACGCTGCAATTGTTAAAAGCGAATCCAATCGAACTCTGACTATGCACCCCCTCCTTCCTCCTCCTTAAAAAAACCGGTTGCCTACAACAATCAGTTGTCGCTTCACTGGGCCGCATTTCAATTAATACGCAAATATTGTCATTTATGTAAACAGATTTTCATGGAGCGGCATTTTCAGTGTGTTGCTTATCATAAGAATGTGTGTGTGAGTGTGTGTGTGTGTGTGTGTGTGTGTTTGGGGCATGTAGGGGACTCTATGCCGTTACGATTGACGTGAGCCGACTGCGGGCGTTCGAGCGTTGCGCTGATGACGTCACAATGCTAACAGAACTCTCATAAACATATGTTAAATAAATATCGCCGTTTGCTTAGCTTAACAAATTTGTTTGAAAACAACAAAATTCCACCCAAATTGAAGTTGAATCATGGCTGATTTAGCAATAATTGCTGCCCAAAGGAAGCAACTGAAATCTGCCGCAATTGTCACTAATTGCGCAAAAATCAGAAAAGAAGAGAAAAAAGGAAAAACAACGCGGAACACGCTCAACGAGTGCTGCTGCTGCCTGGTAATTAGGCGGGGTTGGTCAGTGGCGGACGGGGGCCCTAAGCTGCGGCTAAAAATAGCCAACACGACAGCACCAACAGAATCAACAGCAACAGCAACTGCAACAAAAAAGTGCTCAGAGGTATGCGTGTGCGCCCTTGAAATTGCAAAAGTGGGCGTGTCGCCATGGCAACTCCACGACAGCAATGCAGCCAAAGGCAGGCAACAACAAAAAGGCAGCCCCAGTCAAGCAAGCGACAACACGAGCGAAACAGTCCCGCAAGTCAAAGTCCAGGCAGCAGACCAGCATGTTGCTGGCCCGCAACAGTTGGCAACATGTTGCCAGACGCATTTCATGCGAATAGCTGTCGCACACTACTGAAATGAAAAATGATCCAAACAAGTTTTTCTTACCTAACACAAATGAAGGGCACTGCTCCTCGCTGGATCAGTTTGTCGCAAACAGTAGCAACGAAAAATCTAAATGTAAAGTGATAATGTTAATAACGTTAACATTAACATTAACGGCAATGTAGACTCCTCTATGCGATTCTCACGAATTCAAGTTATGCCTGCAGACTTCTTTGAAAGCTATTTTTGAAAAGTTTTGTCTTTGTTTTTATAACTAGATTAATCTCTCTCTCTCTCTCTCTCTCTCTCTCTCTCTCTCTCTCTCATCTCTCTCTCTCTCTCGTTCACTCCCTCCTATAAATTGTTTTTACATCTTAATCAAGTCCAATCCCCGTAAACGTGTTGGCTGCAGAGCATCCGCAAAGCGTGTTACGTTGCCTTGCTACTCTGCCATTTAGTAAGTGGCTGCCACATCATGGTTAAGGGGCAAGCGATTAACTTTAGCTCCATTTTTCGACATGGCTGTCAATATTTGCAGTTGTCCAAAGCCTAAGTGCTTTCAGCGGCATGTCAGGTGAGCGGGTTGGGTACATTAATTAGGCGACAGCAGGTTGCTTATCAAGAAAAAAAAATAAGAGATGACTCATAGTTTATGTCCTGCTGACACTAACAAAGATGAATGTTTCCTGGTCTAAATGACAATTAGCCCAACAACAACAAGTTGGCAATGCCATTGACTGGGCTTAAATGTCAGCGCCACAAAAGCAGCTCCTTTCAGCTGGCCCCCCGTCTGGGTGTGCCCCCAAGTAAAACAATATGAAATTCCCGTTTATGGCCACTTGTTGTCAACTGTGGCAGAGATGTTCTCTAACGGGGGGAGGAGAAGGGCACCCGGATTACGAGCACATTTTATGTGTGTAGTAGTTCCTGTGGAAGCGTTCACCGTTAAAACAACAATTGATGTGCCAATTTGTGTTGGTCCGCTTGTTTAATTGTGCATGTCCCGTTGTAATTTAGTGCGCCGCTGAGCTGCACAGTCAGATAGGAATAGGAGCTCAGTCACAAATTTGTTGCTACTACTTATATA
>SCDT01001645.1:3270-17611 GCA_004143765.1 Drosophila melanica
ATTGCTGATGTTTATCTTTGACAACAGAAATTAAACTGGCTTTTGCTCTATGCTTATGCTAAATGCATGTTTTAATAAATTATGCATCACGTTGTTTGGTTAATATAATAAATACATACACATTTTCGTATGTTCGAGCAATTGCTTATGGCAAATGCCTCGAGAATTATCCGAGTTGCTTTTAATTATAAATTTATGTCATTTAGTAAAATGTTCAAATTTATTAAATTAGTTTTTTGAATAACCCAAAATTAATTTAATTTTCGAAAAAAAACCCCTTTACAGATATAACAACTAAAAAATGTATATAAAGTTTTATTTAATTTAATATTATTCTCAAATAAAGAAAATAATAAATTCTTTCCTTAATTTTCGAATTTTCGAAGAAAACACAAATTCTATTTTTTAAGAATTATACGCTTCAGCAATTTGTTATTTTTTTAAAATTATCAGCTTTATGTCCGGGACAAATTATTTGTTTAAAATTCCAACCCAAACTCATCTCTTCAATATTTTAAATGATCCTTAATCTTATGCTTAAGGATTTAATAGAGTGTCGCGAGTTAAGCACTTGATTCTATTCAAATGCAAATTCATTTGTGTACAGCTTATCAGGATTTTCCAGTTACTTAAATGCAAAAAAAAAACACAAAACAATAATCATAAATCAAAAATTTTCTTACCCGCATTCACCTCAATTTGTATTCGTTTTGCAATTCGCTTTGCAGCGTTGCAGCGCTAACTGATCCTTTAGGTTTGTTGTTTTTGTAATTGTATTTTTCGTTTTTTTATTTCTTTCTTTTGTTTATTTGTTACGTTTCGATTCGCTTTTGTGCTCTACTTGTGAGCCGCGCTTTTGCCTCGTTTCACAAATCCGTTTCACTTTCGGCTTTGCGGTTTCTGTTGTTGCTGTTGTTGTTGTTGTTGTTCCTTAACACGCCATTGTTTAGTATGCGGCGTTCATCATTTGGAAGTCAGCGTCACACATACAACAACAGGGGACACACACACACTCACTGCTGCTGCTTTGGCACATATCGCATGGAATGAGTGGGGGAGAGAGAGATAGGAGAGAGAGAGACAGCGAGAATTCATTAGGCATGCGGGAATTTTAATTTCACTTGCTCACATACGCGCACATATGTGGCGACATATTTCTCAAACATTTTCGCAGCGTGCGGCGACGGCGACGGCGAAGGCGAATCGGCGACGTCAGTTTTTTATGCTGCGACGGCCGCTGCCGGCTACGACTGCGACTGCGACTTCGACTTCGACTGCTGCTGCTGCTGCTGCTGCTACTGTCGTTGCTTTTGCTTTGTTGTTGCTTAGGTGCTTTGCAATTTGCATGACGGCGACGACTCTGCTTGCTGCTGCTGCTGCTTCTGCTGCTGCTGCTGCCGCTGACCTTGCTGTCAAGTGGATAAAACTATGCCGCACTCACACACACACGCACACATATGCACCAACACAAAGCCAACGACCGCAAATATAACAACAACAACCAAGACTAGAGCGAGCGAGCGAGACGCGCGACGTTGACAGCTGTCAAAAATGTTCGAGGGAGCGGGTCAGGCGAAAGCCTTTCACAGACGCACAATGCAAACCGCGATAACCTGCGGCGGCCGATTCGGCATCAGCGCCACCAGAAACAGTATAAAGTAGGCCTCCAGTATCTCCATGCCTGCGGTATGTGGGCGAAGAGGGGGGCTGCTTGCGGGCTGCGGGCTGCGGGTTGCCGTACACGTTTAATGTTCAAGTCAAGTGCGAAGCTTATGCGCCTCGAGATGTGCGCGTGAGTGCGTCTCTCTACATATATATATATATATCTTTGTGTGTGTGTGTGTGTGTTTGAGTGAGTTTAGTGTGCGTGTGTATGAGTGTGTCGCTGTATTGGTATGTTTTTTCTTCGGTTTTTTTGGATGCTCGTTTGCTACGTTTTCTTTTGTTCTACGCGCGTTGCCAGCCTGATGACAAATTTTGCTCGCGCACTTTGTTGTTGTTCTGCTGCTTATTGTTATTTTTGTGTTGTGTTGCGCGCTGCAAGACAAACAAAAAACTTTCAGTTATTCGCGATTTTTTTTTGTTTTTGCTTCTTTTAACTGCCGCTGCTTTCCCTTTTTAGCCTGCACTTAGTAACATTTTAAGTTATTCCTTTTTATGCGCTACTGTTTTTCTTGTTGTATTTTTTTTTTTTTTGGTTCTTTCTATTTTTGGAGATTGGACGCGCTATCGTATTGCTTTTGCTACTTTGCTTTGTGCTGCGTCTCTTTGTTGTCTGGCTTTGTGCTCATTTTTTTTTTCTTCTTAAATCATTGGCAAAGCTCCCGTTTGTTCTTCTTATTATTCACTGGCACTGTTTGCATAATTTTGGAAGGATGGCGAGGCGAGAGCGCATTCGGAGCGCTGCGCTTTAAATGCCGTTACTTTTACTTTTCGCCGCCTCTGATGATATTGCTGACATGCTGACATGATGCCATTAGCACGTGGCAATCATCGTCACAATTTGGCATCGATTTGGACTCCTCTCTGCCCCCAAATTTGGCTAGCCTAATTGCGTTGTCTGTAGCAAACAGCTGCTTGCCGCCAGCTGAAAAGTGTGCTTTAAATTTGGCTCTTCCCGTTATCTTTGCGCACAAATTCAAATTTAAATGTTACGAATTGAATTCGCCCCGAAATTTAAATATCATGTGGATCTTTTTTTAATTTACATTAACGCGTTTTACAGTTCGCTTTCGTTTGCCGATTCTCTTTTTTATTCATTTGAACTCTCATTAAACGATTAAAATTCTATTTTTTTTTTTTACTTTTTCCACGACTGCGTTCACCCAGTCCACATGCTCACATTTTGATATTCACTTTATTTTGTTTTACATCTCCGCGCTGCGTTCACAACACCGCACAAACTCCGACTGTCGACTGTCAGAGTGCTTGGATGCGTCTACCATTTAGTACTGAGATTCCGTTGCGTTTAACTCTCGCGCACACACAGCCTCCTCTTCGGCTGGCGCGCTCTTTTTGTAGAGTTTCGCAGGATGCTGGCGCTCTCGCTCACGCTTTCACTGTCGTGTGGCTTTCCAGCCCAAGTCCCCCTGCCGAGCGCCAAACATAACACGGCAAAGCGCTCATTCTCTACATTCGTTACATACCGGTGGAGCTTGCTGTTTAGTGGTGGAGCAAACTGTTAAATTGAGGAGCAGCAGCATACTGCGTGGAGTGACCAGCTGTCATAATTAAGTGTCGATAGTTGCCGCAGGGTTGCATACACACTTCTCGATAGTATCGATGGCACTTTTTGACATACCTCTGGGCACACAGACGTGCAGCGAACGTGAGCCGAACGGCAACCATCTTTGTGAAAAATACCTACGAGACTGGAGAGGAGTTGGTGTAGGAATTAAATTATTTCTGCGGCTAATAAAAGTTAAAAAATAAAAAAAAATAACAATGATTTCTGCTCGCTTGGCGTCGTCGGTCGCTCGCAACTTGCCCAAGGCGGCCGCACAGGTATAAAAAACGAAAAAACAAATTGTAAAAGTTGCAAAAAGGCATAAATTTAATACACAGACATAACCCAATACCAATTGGAAATAAATTGCAAACAGAATACGCAGTTATAACCTCACGGATATATCCAACTGAATAATTCGTACAGCTCAACGCTATATTCCATGTCTAATTAGTTTAATGCCCTTTTGGCAGAAGCTACAATTTGATGTTACGCAATGCGGCACAAAAAAAAAGTTACATAACATATAGAATTTATCTTCAGCAAAGATTTTGCAATTTTTAAATTCTAAAAAGAACTATTAAGTGCGATTTTACAGAAATTTAAGTGCTGAAAAAAAAGTTACATAATTTGTCAACGGGGCTAAGCTGCCAACTTTGAGGTTATGTGCGCGAAATTGAATGCAATGCTGCAAGTGGAATGTGGCAGAAAATCAAATATATGTAACAAAATATAGCAACAATTCACGTTAATTCAGTAAAAAGTCCAAGTGTAACATAATTAATTATTGTTTTTGGCCGGCCTGCTTAAGTAAGCTATCTGTGCGCGAGAGAGGGACAACATCAGTTCTGCTCATGCGGTTATTCAATTCTTGTATTCTGTTCGCACCTGCTCCTTATGTAAGATAAGCTAATGCTGGCCAATATTGGAATCGCCCCAAACAGGTTGCCTGCAAGGCTGCGTACCCAGCTGCCACTCTTGCTGCCCGTAAGTTCCATGTTGCCAGCACACAGCGCAGCGCGGAGATCTCCAACATTCTGGAGGAGAGAATCCTGGGCGTTGCACCCAAGGCCGATCTGGAGGAAACTGGCCGTGTGCTGAGCATTGGTGATGGTATCGCTCGTGTCTATGGCCTGAACAACATCCAGGCCGATGAGATGGTGGAATTCTCCTCGGGCCTCAAGGGCATGGCCCTCAATTTGGAGCCCGACAACGTCGGTGTGGTCGTCTTCGGTAACGATAAGCTCATCAAGCAGGGCGATATCGTCAAGCGTACCGGTGCTATTGTGGATGTGCCCGTCGGTGATGAGCTGCTCGGTCGCGTTGTCGATGCTCTCGGCAATGCCATCGACGGCAAGGGCGCCATCAATACCAAGGATCGTTTCCGTGTCGGCATCAAGGCCCCCGGCATCATTCCCCGTGTGTCTGTGCGCGAGCCCATGCAGACCGGCATCAAGGCCGTCGATTCGCTGGTGCCCATCGGTCGTGGTCAGCGTGAGCTGATCATCGGCGACAGACAGACTGGGTGAGTAATCGATAACAGCTGATCGCAAATGATTCAGAACTCATGATCCGACGCTTACCTTGCAGCAAGACTGCTCTGGCCATTGATACCATCATCAACCAGAAGCGCTTCAACGATGGCCAGGATGAGTCGAAGAAACTGTACTGCATCTACGTTGCCATTGGCCAGAAGCGTTCCACTGTTGCCCAGATTGTCAAGCGTTTGACCGACTCCGGTGCCATGGGCTACTCGGTTATTGTGTCCGCCACCGCCTCCGATGCCGCTCCCCTGCAGTATTTGGCGCCATACTCTGGCTGCGCCATGGGCGAGTACTTCCGCGACAAGGGCAAGCACGCCCTGATCATCTATGATGATTTGTCCAAGCAGGCTGTTGCCTACCGTCAGATGTCTCTGTTGCTCCGTCGTCCCCCAGGTCGTGAGGCCTACCCCGGTGATGTGTTCTATCTGCATTCGCGTCTGCTGGAGCGTGCCGCCAAGATGTCCCCCGCTATGGGTGGCGGCTCTCTGACCGCTCTGCCCGTGATTGAGACGCAGGCCGGTGATGTGTCCGCCTACATTCCAACCAACGTCATTTCGATCACTGATGGTCAGATCTTCTTGGAAACCGAGTTGTTCTACAAGGGTATCCGTCCCGCCATTAACGTGGGTCTCTCCGTGTCCCGTGTCGGTTCCGCTGCCCAGACCAAGGCCATGAAGCAGGTCGCCGGCTCCATGAAGCTGGAGTTGGCCCAGTACCGTGAGGTCGCCGCCTTCGCCCAGTTCGGTTCCGATCTGGATGCTGCCACCCAGCAGCTGCTGAACCGTGGTGTGCGCCTAACTGAGCTGCTCAAGCAGGGCCAGTATGTGCCCATGTCCATTGAGGATCAGGTATGAATTCGATTCGATTTCGGAGTACAAAATCGTTGCCAACTGTTACAATTCGTGCAGGTCGCCGTCATCTACTGCGGTGTCCGCGGTCACTTGGACAAGATGGATCCCGCCAAGATCACCAAGTTCGAGAAGGAATTCTTGCAGCACATCAAGACATCCGAGCAGGGTCTGCTGGACTCCATTGCCAAGGAAGGCCAAATCTCCGAGGCCAGCGATGCCAAGCTGAAGGACATTGTCGTCAAATTCATGTCCACCTTCCAGGGTTAAACAGCACCAGCAGCAGCAACAACAACACCAACAGCAAAGTTTTATCACAGATAAAAGGCAGAACGTAACAACAAATACATCTTGCAAACAACTAGCCACGTTAATAATTGATTAAAGCTGCCAAACTGTGCGTACATGATAACAACAGCATCATCGAAAGTAAAAAAAAGAAAAACAACCTACACCTTAAGAAAATACAAACAAAAAAAATTATAAAACTAATGAAAATTCTTTGCGCATTCATGTTTTCCTCTGCTGCGTGATTCGCGTGTCGTCCTTTGCCACACACACACACACTTTGGGAGAGAGAGAGCGGGACGCACGTGAATTATACGGCTGGAGGCCCCACTTCGAATTCCAGCATTAGCCGATTCAATGAAAAACCCCATCTGTTGCTCTAGCGTAAAACTATAATCAATATTTGAAATATTGTAATCGAGAATAGTCGAAAATAACGTTTATGGATGATTGTGAAACGATGAAAATAAAAGAAAACACGATACTAAATTATACTCTTAAAAGATAATGGCATTCTGATCTTAAATAATAGTTTAATTTAATTGGTGCCATTGCAACTTTTGACTTTAGTAACTAATTTTTTGAATATATATATGAATTCAGGTTTTCATTAATTTCTCAAACTGAATATTCCCTATTTGTTGACTATATATGAGTTATATAGTTAAAATATTGAGCAATTTCTGAAAAATTCAATGATTGATTGAATATAGAAACTTATGTTTTTTCTGGTCTGAATCCTTTGATTGACTCTGGCTTAGTTTTTCTATTCCAAAGCAACGGAAATCTTTAGAAACTCCCCGTAAAATAATTTATCAAAAATGAAAGTTGAAAAAAAATTTATGTTATACGAAAATAATTTGAAAAAGCTACTCAGATTAGAAGGTATTAACTCTAACCTGAATATTTTACGCCAAATTTGGTAATTTATGCCAATCCAAAGTAGATTTCCGATTTTCCGAACCGTGTAAACATGGCCCAAAATTTGTAGCTGGCAATTGCTAATTAAAATCCCGCGTCACATGCGGACAGCAGGCAGACAGGACACGGTCCTTTCAACTAATCTGTGCAAAGTCTCAGCTGATCCGCCATCAGCAGCTGTTGCGAGTCGCCCGACGCAGCTCTTCTCACAACCTTCCGCTGTTGACCTTGCAGAAGCCGCTCAGCAGCGGGCAGAGGGATCTTCGGCTACCTGACTGGCTGCTTCTTTCAGGATAATAACTAACCAGCCACGCACTCATTGCTCGACCGCTTCACGCTCTGCATATTTGGTTAACAGTCACCCAGAAAAAGGCGCAAGGCAGCCGGGCTGAAAAAACCGAAAGCAACAACAACTCCAATAATTTTGTAGTATGTGTCTGTATGTGGCAGGACACAAAGGCGCTCCTGACGAGGGGCGCACATGAAAAATAATGACTGTGATTTGTGCCCAGAGAGGGGGAGAAAGAGAGAGGAGGAGGAGGAGAGGGCGACAACGTGTAGGCCGCAGCTTGGTGCTGTGGGCTCCCGGTTTTTGTTGCCGCTGCTTTCTTTTTATTGCATTTGTTTGCTCGTAAAAGTGTCGAAATTAATGAGAGCCATAAAACCGTCAAACTTAAATTTCGAACAGGCGCACAGCGGCAACAGCAAGCCGAACGAAACAGTTGCCGCCACTCGCAGCCGCAGTCAAGCTCTCGGTGCCAGCCAGCCGCACTCACACACAGACACCCGCACACACATCGATATATATTTACATACACGTGCGCGTGCAGACAGCGACGTCGGCGTCGAGCCAATGCTGCCGCCGGGCAATTGCCATGAAACGGCGCAAGAAATAAGAACACAGAAAACACTCACTCACACACACACACACACACACAGACACATGCATGTACATGCGCACGCACACATGTTCAGCCAGCAAATGAAGTTGAAACACAGCGCATAAGGGCGGCAAAAGAACTGACCTGCGATCAAAGAGAGACGCAAAAGCAAAAGCAAACACAAAGGCAAAGGCAACCCGTGTCTCAATGCCATTTTTGTCTTTGTCTCATCAGTCTCGCTGTGTGTTTGTGTGTCTGGAAGTTGATAAGGACCCGTTGCCTGGGCAGGGGTCGTCTCGCTATATTTCTTGCCTGTTTTGTTACGCTTTGGTTTTCAACTTTCTCACAGATTTCATCAGCTGCTCGTTTTTTGGTCAGCACATTTAATAAAGTACAAATAAGGTATTTGCATTGTTTATTGACATGTTATTTGCGCACAAATTTTTAGGGGAAATATTTAATGGGATTTTTGTTTTGGACAATTTTACAATTTACCTTTTATAAAATTCGAGTTGAAAATGTTTTATATATAAAAATTTATTTAATACATAGAGCACAATTTTCAAATTTAAATTGCTTAGGCTAAATAAAATATATTATGCATAAAATAGAGAATTTGTTGCTTGCCTTTGCTTTTTAAAGTGTTTTTTTTTTGTTTTTGGAAAAGTAACTTAAAATACTTTGAGAGGCAACGCCGATATGTTCAGCCAGCAAATGCGCTCGTTGCTCACCGTTAATCTTTCTTTAATTTCTTTTTGCTCGTTTTTTTTGGTGCTCTCTGCGTCCAACCATCACCTCTGAGGGGCTCATCATTAAACAAGTTACATACAAACATACATATATATATATATAAAGTGTATATATAGACGCAGTAGGTAAGGGGTAAGCGGGGTGTAAGGGGGGCATACTCGAACAACTTGTACCGCGTAAAGCAAAGCTGTTGAGCAAACGCGCTTGGCCGGGTTCTCATTATATATATTATAGAAAGGGACACGGGTGTGGGGAGGGGTGAAGCGGGGTATACTGCCTTTGCTGTTAATCGCCTTGAAAGCGGCGACCACACAAAATGCAAGACGCAATGGACATTGAACATAATCATTATGATAATATGATGATTATTACACGCACGCACGAATTGTAGAACACGAAACGAAAAAATACACAAATTTAAATAGAAAACAAATTGAACTAAACTTAAATTGCAGTTAGAATTGCGATAACTGCATATAAACTTAAATGTGACAAGTTTGATGGGATGGGAAAGCATCTATAACTTCTTGCCCACAATCGAGTCCATCAGTGCACCACTCAGCTCGGGACGCAGCGCAATCTTCTGGAACTTGTTCGCCTGATATTTGTTGTAAATGGCCCGCAATTTGGCAGTCGGCGCATCGCGCGCCAGTTTCGCAATCTGCCGCGTAATGGGACGCAACTGAGCGGCCGAGTAGCGCGAGTAATGCACCAGCGTCGGCGTCCAGTGCCTGTCATTGAAGCCCGTGGCAGCGCGCGCATTGCCATTGAGCAAGTGCAGCGAGAGGAATAGCGAGGCAGCCGCCACCTGCAAGTCCAAAAACAAATGAACAAAATTAAAAGCGAATCACAATCTTGAGTTCGAGTTCTGCACCCACCTCGGAGGGCTTGTAGCTGGCCAGCTCGTAGTCCATGCTGGCTAATTCCAAGAAGTACTTGGACATGGCATGATGCTCATCCTCGGCGCAGGCGGCCTTCGAGTAGCGACGCAAAAAGTGTATGGGCAACGGACGCGACAGATTGTTATCAATTGCCTTCAGTATCTGCAGTTCCATTTGCTTGATCTCGCGTGCCGTGTACGTGTCATCCGTGATGAACACAAAATCGCCCATTGCCGGTGGGAAGAGCTCCTCGTATTTGGTGGCTATGAACAGGGCCGTCACGCCCACCAGTTGCAGATACTTGCGCCTGGTGTTCTTGACCGCCTGCAGGTAGCGATCGATGATGGCCACGGCCAGGTGGAATGTTTCGGCGGCCAAATGGAACTGCAAATGCACCTCGTTGATCCAATCGATGAGCACAGCGCGCATCTTGTATGACACCTCCAGCTGATTGGCCAGATGATCGGTATAAATGGGCAACTGATCCTCCAGATCATAGAGATAGTCGTAGATGTCATTCACGTACTCGGACACCAAAATCAAATTCTCCCGATCATCGGCATCGATGTCCTCCACATCCGCCAGTCGTTTGCTGGACAGCGACACAGTTGTTATTGGCTGCGTTGGGACAACCACAGCTGGCGTGGGTCGCAGCTTGGGCAGCCTGGCCAGCGTCACCGCCTCCTTCTTTGGCTGCACTGCAGCAGCAGCAGCAACAGCATCCTTCTTCACTACATTTGCTGCTGTCCTGGGCTGTGCTCGGGGCACCACTGGCTCCTTCTTCAGCGCATTGGACGGCGCCGCAGCAGCAGCCACATTCGGCTTGGCCAGGGCGGCGCGGAGCTTCGTCAGCGATTTGCGGGACAAATTGCTGTCCTCGCGTCGCAACGTGTTCACCTTCTCATCGGAGATGGACTTTTGCTTCGCCGCGGCTGCAACTGTACGTTGGGAGTTTTGGATATGGGCTTTGGGCTGGGGCTTCAGTGGATACTTACGCTTGCTGTTCGCATCGGCGGCCACTTTTGCATTGGCCGTTGTCATTGTAGCGTTGCGGCCGCCTTGCAGTGTGCTGGCCGAGATCTGGCGTGTGCCCAGGACACCACCGGCAGCCGGCGGCACATGGGTGCGCATCGAGTTGGAGCGCAAGAGGGGGGCGGCTGGCTTACCGCATGCACCCGCATTGCCATTGCTTATGCCCAGCGGCAGTTTCTTCCAGTGTGTGTCCACACGGGCCTTGGTCAATTTTACATCTTTCAGTCTGGGCACAATTTAATTGTTTTTTTTTTTCATTTAATGAAATTCACTTATTTTTTTTTTAGTTAAATCTATAACTCACTCTTTCTGTGCGGCTTCTTTCGAGATAACGGCACGGTTGAGTCCACGATTCTGAAGATCGCCGAGCGCGGCGCGCTTTGTGGTTGCCTCGTTGGAAGGCACTGTCAATTTCTTCACTTGGACCTGATTGTACTTCTCTGATGCGTTCTGCAAGTGATCGACGAAAATGGCATGGGGTCAATGTATGGCGGCCATTTTGGAAACAGAGCGCATAGGAGAGGTGTGCAATTAGCGGTACAAGTACCGCAACATTGCCAAAATGTCAAAAGAAAAGGCGCCAAGCGCATTTACCGCTGCTGCTGCAGCAACAACAACGCTAGACAAAACGGCATTTTTTTACCCCTCCTCTTTTGTGTGTAGCTGCTGCGTCGACGCAGACGCCGCAATGGCGGCGGCGTTGCTGCAAACGCAATGCGTTTGCTGCTGTCTGTTTAAATTATGATTAAAACTGCATTAACACTAATTCTTACCTCGTCCATGAGCATGTTCATCGTTGTGCTCACCATGTTGGTTTTCGTTTTGTGTTTTTTATGTTACAAAAATATAGTTAATGAGAACGCTTGATTTTTTTTTTTACAATTGAGCACGTCGTTTTACTTTGGAACGCAAATATTTTGGAAACTCGTTTAAGTTTTGTTTTGTAGCTTGTTTTAGATTGCACAAATATAGTTTAAAATGTATATTTTTCAACGATTGCTACTTTATTTGAAAATTGGATCGAGTTTTTCGAGCTCTGCGCACGATGCGAACGCGACCCGCTGCCGTTTGGATTTGAAAACCAAGCCAGTTGATGAAATTAATGTGACCAAGTTGAAAAACGTACAAAAACGCGCCAAGTAGTGTGACCATAACTTCCCGACTGTGGTAAAGATACAGATATGCCTGCAGCCGTGAGATGCTCGAGTGTAGTAGCGACTAGCTTTTGTTGGCCTGATAGCAGTGCTGCCCAGCAAGAAAATTTAAATTAAAAACACGTTAAAATGCAAATCAAGCGATGAACATTTTTGAACTTTTATTATTGAGATAGTAAAATGGCACTGTGGACAGCTGGCAATTTATCATTGTCTAACTGATTGCATCAATTAAAAGGTGATCACTTCAATTGGCTGCCGTTTAGCAGCTTCATGGCAAATGTATTTCTACAATTTGCATTTGCATTGCTGATTTAAGATTTCCCTTGTTCTTGTTTTGCTGCAGCTTCAAACCGAACGGAAATGCAACATAATTCTTTGTTTTTTACTCACCTGTGATGATCAGTGTCAAGTTTTCGTCTGGCCGACTACCCCATCATTTTCAGGCACTTGACCACAAAAAAACACGAAAACAAGAAAACAATTGCCGTCGCACTATTCTGCACTCATCTTCTTCTTCTACATTTTTTTTGCTGCTAATTTTTCGGCTGCTTTACTTAACGGTGCCGTTCTTTTGTTCCTTTCCGTCCGACGACTCATTAGCATATGGCTACTACAACAACAATAACAACTACAACAACAACTACAACAACGCCTGAAAAACTTTAGACCCATCCATCGACGAACAGCCGCTGAGGGAGCCGATGGTGTTTTGCTGTTGATCGTGTGGCCCGCGGCATGCATAAAGTTTTCCGCAGTCGTGATTTTTCGTCATTCGCGAATGTGGCGCTGTCGTGGAAAGATCTGCTTTCTGTTAACTCGCGCGCGCATTAAAAATTGTAATTCGAAAAATTCTTTTGGTTCTTAATAACAACCGAAAATCGATTTAGCTGACCTCCGCACAATCTAAACAGAAACCAAAACGGTCTGCGCGCAGTGATTTATTTTATGTATTTCATATTTTTCGGCTAAAGTGTAATAAAAAAATAACAACAACAAAATGAACATAAATTGTACTCAAAATCGTTCTGGTTGAGAGCAGTTGTTGAATATTGTTGTGTGTGCGCGGCGTTTAAATGAAAATAAATGCGTATAAATATGAAAACAAAAGCAAGCATTATGCACAGTGAATTTGTTTAACGCCAGTCGCTACACTTGGCGAATTCAATTTCGTTTGTTATTTGAAGTGAAGCGATAGGCGCCAGTTATCGTTATCAGTTTGCGGTGCAATAAGGAAATGCAAACAGTGATAAGTGTGGCCAATTGAGACTAACGCTAATCGGCCTATCGTAATCGATACCACAAAGAACTTAAGCAACGAACTTGCGTTTGCTGTTCAAATCAAATACGAATTAAACAAACACACAAAAAAAGTGGCGCATTGCAGAAAAAGTAAAGCAGCGCTGCTGCTGCTGCTGCACAACGGCAGCAATTAATTAGTGCATAAACAGTTAATTTAACTGCCGCAAAAGCTGGCTGCATTCACTTTTCTCTCTGCCCCGTTGCTGCTGCTGCTGCTGCTGCAATCGAAAAATTCATGTTTTATTTTATTTTTTTGGTTTCTGTTGCAGAAAATGTAATGCAAGTAAAAATTATGACGCAAATACGCAAGTTAAATTAGCTTGCGCAAAGAATCAAAAATCACCACAAAAGAAATACAAATACAAAAATATATATACACCATACATTTTGCAATTAATGCAATTTGTTCGCGTGGTAGCAACAAAATAGCTTTCTGTGCCACAGCAACAATAGCAACAAATGTAAATAGTATTACAAGGCGCCGCACAAACCGCTTAATTGTTGTCAACTTGAAAGCCTCGTTATGTCTGCGATTGCGTCTAATCAGCGCCAGCCTCAAATTTGTCTACATCGGCATCATCATTTGTGCCTAATTGTTGTGGCTGCCCTCTGGCTGGAGTTTTGGGCGATTGCTGTCGCAGCTAACGTCGACGTCGACGTCGACGCCGTGCACATTGAGCTGCGGCGCAGGAGAAGCGTCAACTGGAATGGCATTGAGGTAATTCGAGTTGTTTGATTGCAATTTGAAATTTATTTGAATTCATTAATAGCCTCAAACGCGGGGACCTCCAAATCGAGTTCTTTGTGTGTATGTCATGCAATATGCTGCTATCTGAGCTTATCGGGGGATCATGTTTAACCCAAAAAGCAAAAAAAACAGCACCAAAGCCAAATTAATCAGGTGATTTTGTGTGCCCAGCCAAGGAAAACTGCAGAACATGCAAAATGCATAAAACGCGTGATTCATTTAAGAATTGCCAGCATATGCATTTTATGAGGGAGAACCACTTTAGAGCAACTGCCGCTGCCGCTGCCGTTGCAACTGCAACTGCAACAGCAACAGCAACTGCAGCTGAAACGCGAGGCGTTTAATGACCCCTCCTCACAGTTGGGGCCGTTCGCTCAATTTATTTCTCGCAATTGGATGCCAATGCGGCGGACGGCTGTTAAATCGACTAAACATCAACTGCAACATGCTGCAAATAAATAAAATAGACGTTTGTCGAACATGTCAAATTACACGATTTTATGGACGCGTCAACGTTCTGAGCGAAAACCATTTTATTTATATTTTTTGTCACCCAGCTGGCGTCCAAGCGTCTCCAACAAGTGGCGACTATGCAACATTTTGTCTCAGCCTTAAAGAGGGTTGTTTGTCAAAAAATTAATTTACATAAAACAAAAAAAAAATTTGAAATTCATTTAAATTAACAAGACCTGTCAATATAAATAATAAATAATAATAATAAATCTCTTATTGTTTGAATGTTGACAATCAAAAAACTAATTTTAAA
>SCDT01001646.1:0-17911 GCA_004143765.1 Drosophila melanica
CTTTATGGGGTCGGAGATGCTTCCTTCTGCCTGTTACATACATTTGCACAAAACCATTATACCCATTTTTACCCATTTTCAATGGGTTCAGGGTATAAAAATAGAAGTAGTACTAGCACCCACAGCTGAGCAACTGTACCAGACCTGTTGGTGCAGCTGCTGCATGAAACACAGCATGGGGTCTAGGCTATACCCTATATAAATCTAGGATTTTAAGGAATAAAGTCAGTTGAAATATACTCATCACGCCGTGCGTTTCATTGATGCACTCCGGCGTACCAGTTCGACACTGCGAGCAAATNTCTAGGATTTTAAGGAATAAAGTCAGTTGAAATATACTCATCACGCCGTGCGTTTCATTGATGCACTCCGGCGTACCAGTTCGACACTGCGAGCAAATACATGGTCCTACAAACCTGCTTGCCAGTTTAGAACAAATGGTCTAGAATCAATTGAGAATAAAGGAATTTCCTTCAGTTGAACAACTAAAATCTTAATTAGATTGTGACCATTTCTTAGCCTACAGGGTATTTTATGCATCAGAATAAAAAGGTAAGCCACAGATGAAGACAAAATCTTTTGACAGCTTAAGAGTTCGTAGAAATGTCCAGTGTCTTATCCAATTTTAGAATATAAAGTAAATCAGAGCCAGAAAAAACTTTGTAAAGTTTTGTGACGAATTGAGAAGTTTGGCGGCTGTCATAGTGGCACTTATGTGAGTATTACGCTGGCTGTCATAAGCAGCCGTTACGCGGAGGAAAGTTCGATGGCATAACTCACCATATTCCGCCGAGATGGCGCACATGGGCTGATGATGATGCTGGTGTGCGTGCGGATGGTGCGGATGTTGTGGACATATACCCTCGTGCGGATGCGGTGCAATGTAGTATTCAGATGGAAAGAACTCGCTGGGGTATTGTATATATAAGGGCCCAGGAGGCAGCGGGGCTGGTCCCGCTGGACCGATGCCATTGGTTCCATTACTTGCGCCATTCCCCTGGCTACCACTATTACTTGATACGCTGCTAACACTGCTGGCCGAAGAGTCGCCAGAGCTGCAGTTGGGCGAGATGCCTCCGTGCCCATTTTCGTGAACTTGTGGATGTTGCGAATGTGGTGCTGACGGGGACGATCCATGGTGAATGGCATGGTTAGACGGCGGCGGAGCCTGCAGCATATGATGGTGGTGTTGCATAGCTGCAATCAGAGCTAGCTGCTGTTGTGGATGATGTAGCGCACAGACGGGTGGCACTATTTGGGCACCCTGTGGCGGTGTCACCGTTTGCTGCAGAAGTGGCGACGATAATGGTAGCGCACAGTTGGTTGAACCGCCGTCCGAGGGCGAGTGCTGTTGCTGCAACTGTGACGACGGCGCAGCCAGCGATGGTGCTAGTTGCAAATGTTGCTGCGATGCCGACACCGGCGTATTCTGCAACATTTCGATGTTGCTGGCAGGCGAGGCAGAGTTGGAATTGGAATTGTAATTCAGGCTCGTCGTGGACGATATTGTTGTAGAGTAGCTGACCACATTATTGCTGTCGCCAGTGATGTGGGTGTTGTTGCTACTGTTGCTAATGCTGCTGCTGCTGCTGACGGCAATGTTGCTGCTACTCTGTTGCTCGACAACATTAAGTCGCACCATGCTACAGTTTTCAGTATCTGTAACCCTATTATGCGATTTTCAGTTGAGTCAGTTACTTAGAACATATCATCAACTTCTCTAAAATTGTGGTTAGCTGCGTGGTTTTAAATTGTTATAATATGCGCGTTTATCTGCAATAAAACATGAAAATGAGACGGCAAAAGTATTTGCCTTCAATTAATTACTTAATCCAAAGGTCCATTCAGTTTTACTTTATAGTAAACCGGACTGTGTTTGCGTTTGCTTCTTTTATTCGGAGCGTAACTGAGCGATCCCAATCAACTAACTACTGTAGAGTAAAGTACGTAAAAACATCTCATTTTTACACATTTGCATCGATTACATTTACATTACATTACATTAACAGGATTGTTCTATTACTTCTTTTATTATTTATTTTTCCTGTAGTGTTCCCATCAAAAGAAAAATACCCTATACTTTTATTAAAATTCAAAACATCTTGAAATTTCGTTTTTGACTAATATAAGCTCTTTTAGTTTTTATCAATCTAAAACTAACTAAGCTGAAATTGGACAAATTCAAATTCTCTATCCTTAATGTAACAACAGAAAAAAAATAGTTTAGGGCAAGCAATCTTATTAAAAGACCGTAGAAAATCGTAATATACGAAAAAAAAAATGTAACTATAAATAAATTAGATAGCATTTACATTGTACAATCAATGTAATCTGGTTATGGTCACTATAACTCTAAAGCTTTTTCTATTATACTCGTTCGTACAATATGTCATCGCTAGGTCTACTTAGTAACAAACAAGTTTAAGGTAACATATTAAAAAAAAGTTTTAATCGTATTGTTTGGATTGCTCTACGAGAAAGTCCCTTAACTGTTACAGTCCGATTCCGGCTTTAGGCCGTTGTCTTTGCTGGGATTCCCTATGACACATACTCATTACTGAACCTCTTTTCGTCTGTGACGAAATATGATGCCTTCTTACAGTGGCAACTGAAACCACTCGTCTTTAACGTTGCTGATGTTTTTATTTAGCTGTTAATGCAGCTTTAATTTAATGGGCTTCTTTTGTCTGCTTCGTCCATTTTACTTGCACCCTATAGTTGCATGTATCGCACTTTCTGAGCTGACTGGACAGTTTTCGACAGAGGTGTTGGTTATTGGGTATTGCATATCGAGCTATAGAGTTCAACGAATCGTTTCTTAAGGGTTTAATTTGAACTACGTTCACTAGGATAGCTTTAAGGGCTTACCCTCGTAAAATACTACGATATATTTATTTCATAAGGATGCCTAATTCTATGTAAATTTTTTCACTACCCGAATCGCATTAAATTGATATAGTGCGTCTGTTGCAACTGCAGTGTGAACGTCAACCATAGCCGCATTTACAAAAAAAAAAGAAGAAAAAACAATGAGTAAGACTGCTTCCACCTGTCTCAATATGTGCTCTCACGACTGTCTCAAGTGCTTCACACCTACTCACGTTCCAGACAATAACAACACGCACCGTCAGCAATGACGCCAACGACGCGTCGTTGACAAACCACGAAGAAATTTACGCAGCTAAGCAATTGCCATCTTTTTTTCTATTAAATGTCAGACACTGTCTGAATGATATACATAGAGGCTTGCTTAGAACCTGACGCATTTGTGTCAGAAGTGTCTAGACCCCCATTAAGAGTGAGCATAAGCGACCAAATGAGGGGATTGTCCCGGTAGGTCTTTACCAGCAACATATTTGCAAAACCTTGACTCCATTTGAACTGGTATTATTTGACGTATTCCGATAACAATGATGTCTTAGTCTCTTTATTCAAGAATATTGTTTTTACTACTAACGTCACTAACAACGATTAGCTGTGATTAGGGCATAGCTGGCTGGGCATAATATAAATAATAATATATTTCCATTGTGTCTGTGATGTTATTAGAAAAGCCTTTCCGTTTTATTGTTCATACTTAACCTTTTTTAACCGTATACCTGCAAATGATATATACGAACTGAATAAGACCAAGATCAGCTTTTCAGCTTTTATAGTTTTCGAGATCCCCGCGTTCATACAGACGGACAGCCGGACATGACTATATAAACTCAGCTCGTTGCCCTAATCAAGAATACAGCCTTATACATATATTTGCACAAAACCATTATACCTTTTTTACACGTTTTCAATTAGTTCAGCGTATAAAAATCTTTTCGTATAACGCAGAAAGCTGTTGCCTAAATTATTCTATTTAGCGGCAATAGAAATGGAGGTGAACGGTCAATTTTGCACTTTTTTATGTTTTGATTATTTATTTATTTTTTTGAGGCATTGCCTCGCTTACTTTGGATGGTAGTCACAAACAGTAGATACAAGAGTGCAACAACAATCGCAATGGCAACTACAACAAAAGCAATTTTCTAACGGCAATTTCTAACATTTACCTAGTTACCGTTAATAGACATGTTGGCCAAGTTAGTAAGAGCCGACGACCAAGAAATAAAAAAGTACTGACGATGAGAATAGAGGCGGTTAAAGAACGGCAAGTGCATCACAGTCAATGGCGTTCATTTCACAGCTTTCATTGCGCTGCGCTCGAGTACATTAGCTCCGACGATGACGGCAAACTTAGTCTCTGGAAATTGCTAGCATACCAAGGCTGTGGCTGCAAATGGTGCTTTAGGTGCGTATTTCTTGACTCGCTGTCAATGTGCTCGTTTCACTTGGCCACGCCTACGAGAGACAGCCAGATTCAATCCGCAATGTGTAGTTATTCCGTTACGTTCAAATGGTTTTTGGGTTGATCTCCCCGTCTCTCGCTTTACTCTGGTAACTGATCAAAATTTTGTGGTTTCACACTAGCAACGAGAGTCGCCGTTCAGTCAGTCAGTTACATGCAAGAAGTGTTGCCTCATTTACCAATCAAGTTAATTGCATAAGAAACCACAGGCATGTTTTAAAATGTGCCAGTGATTTAGCTGTAGTTGTTGTAGTTGCTTCCTTTATGCTGAATTTTGGCTAAATTTGTGGAAATTTAAAATTTTCTATATACTCGTGTATCCACTTGACAATCACAAGCGCAATAACTTCTGCACTTGATTATTATAATTTTTTTACCATCTAACCACTTTTTTTTAACCAAAGAGGGTCTACCAAAGTAGCTACTTGAGAGAAACAATTGGGTTTGGCATTTCTGGTTATTGTTTAAAATTTTTCCATGCTCAACCATTTTAAATTTGCAGTCGGGAGTCGATTGCATAATCTAATTTTAGCCACATAGCAAAGCAAAAACGACTGTGTCTAATTACTATTATTGCATAACAATTGTTATATGTGTGTATCACTACCAAATGTTTAATTGACAAAATTTTCATTCAAAATATGAAAATAAATTGGTTTATTCAAAATACTTTATATTGCATAATTGGTCCAAAAATCGAGATCTAATAGGAGCTAATAATCCCGAGAGCATTAATATATCTCAGTTCTAAAAGTAAAGCCAAAAACTTGATGCCTAAGGTGCCAGATATACAATTGACGACCACTCACAGTAATTGGCCAACAAATTACAATAATTTTAATAATTACTGAACATTTCGAACGTGTCTTCTTTGAGACTGTTTTAAACAGTTGACTATTGGAAGTTTGGCGACAGGAGCGCCAACTTGCAGATAAAAAGCAAAACCACGTTCCCGAGGCCATAAAATCTAAAATGTAATTTAATTGTTGTCGACAGTATAAACTTATCTCATAAATGTTATATTTATGCTGCGCACACCAAATATCGGGTTGAGAGACCGAAGCATAGGAATGAAACAGAGCACAAGTAAGAATGCTTAATATAATTATAAAATTCTCTATTAATATATATATGTATATTCATCGCTGAATGTTACTAGAATGAATATATAATGCTTTAGTTACGTTCTTTTGATTTTTCACGTGTTAAAGTTAGTGGATATGCAAACAGTAAGTGGAAAGAAAGAAGGAGCGCAAGTGTGAATAATTGTTTTTGTGTTTGTTGGTATAAGAAGATGGAATGTTTGTAAAGGCAGATGAGATTTGCCTGGGCCTAAAGACTAGATCACTCTTATATGGTCTCGTTTATAAGATAGTAAAGATAATTTGTAATTATCTTTTTTCTTGATGCGAATTAAGTATTAATAATGATTTTAGCGACAATTTTCCATAATTATAACTATTATAATTTTTTTTTGTGGGAAAGAGAAGCATTTTTAAATCTGGACACGCAATCCGTATTATTGTGACATTAGGAATGCGTGATATTTATATTAATATAAATGCGCAATTTCAACGCAAAAGAAAATACGGACATTTACAAGAAAAACAGCGAATATGAAAATATTTTGGTGTTGATCTAAACTTGATTCCTTACAATATTTCATATTTTATAAAGTATAAAATTTAAACGTAAATGGGCTGGTTAGAAAACAAAATGTTGGTAATGGTTTATTATTCGCAAAGCATTTTACTTTTTAGCTTGGGACGCTTTAATGGCGGCGCCTTTGTGCACATTCATATTCATATACATACACACACATACACACACAGAGACACGAACAGAAACAGCCATATATGAGAATGTGTATTTGTGTTTTCGACTTGACAACAGTAAAAAAAAAAAGAACGGAACTGCTGCTTGGGTTGCTTGCCATTTGGTCCTGCCTACCGCACCAAACCCTCCCTTTTCTCCTTAAACAATGAGCATGGGCCAAGTCGGTGCCAGAACGGACATGGCAACAACAATCACTAAAATTTTCGGTGGCTGTTGCCAAGAAAAAACGCTAGCAGCATCGAAGGCTGTAGCGGAAGAGATTTGACAGCATACGCAACATAGGCGAAAAATGAGAGGCGACCAACGCGATGGAAGCGCATCACTGGGCGCACATATCGTATGAGTGACGAGACGAGGCCTTTGTAACCAAAAGCAACGTGGCTGGAGTCAGCAGTCAGCGGCACAAACGCTCCAAATAGACTTGATAGTTTTTATCGATTTAAGTAGATTTAGTCAGCCTCACAGAGCAGCCGAAATAGAAATATGTATATGAAACAGTAAGGGAGACTAACAAACTCATGAAGACGTACGAACAGCCCTGGTTTTCTTTTTGGCAAACATCGCGGTCTTTACTAATAAGCATAAAACAAATTGAAAAGGCCAGCTGCAAGTCAACAAACTAAGAGGTAGACCGCTGTAATCCGTACTCGCTGGATGCTCTTTGCAATTACCAGATCAAATTCCAGATAATAATATGTAAAAATTCCAGAAATAGGTTAAATAAAAAACACTGATAGATTATAACGTCGCAAATGTTATAGCAATGTACTAGTATATACTCGACAATATCGCAGGAACATCCAAGTCGTTGTGGTGAGTTAAGCTTCATACAGAATTAAAAGAAAAAAAAAAATTGGAATGAATCGGAATGAGGAAGTTACGACAACAGAAATCAAAGCTCAAAGTTTTGCTTGTAGAACGTTCCAGTTTGCTCCATAAATTGTTTAACTTTCGAGCACATGCAAAGAGGAAGTCGTTGCGCGCCCCACGACAAACCCTCCCACCGCCCCAATAGACAAATATCATGCCGCAGTCGCTTGGTAAATGCGCAAAAATTATGCCACATCGCGAACGCCGCTACACGAGCAGGAAAAAAAATTTGTGATGATAAAAAGAGCCAAACATCAACACCAGCATGGGATTAATGAAACTGGATAACGGTTTTCATGTGCGTTTTTTTACTGATCTATCGATTTATAGAACCATAATAACGGCTATGAGTATAGTTTTAAAATTGTGAGTCTAATAAGCGTGGCAAGTCAGGCTAACGAAATCACAGAAATTTATTTATTATCTACTATAATAAAAATATTTTTTACTCCTTCATGGTGTGTATTGGGTTTCTGCAATATCCATCCGTCCGGCTGTCCCTCTGTCCTTATGAACGCTGCTATTGACGTTGAGACTTCTGGTTTGTATCCGCGTCAGATAGGGTTACTGCGGAAGTTTTAAGCCGATAACAACTAATATATCAAATCTATAAAATCCGCAATTTAAAGCTAGAGTCACCAAACCTGTTATCCAAATGCATATATCGCCATATAGTTTTTGTTAACTAGAGTTACCAAATGTTGCATATACATATTATATATTGTATATTGTATATTGCTGGAATGAAAAATTACGTGGTCGCAGAATCGATTTACTTGAAATGTATAATCGATAGGTGGCGTATATTTGCACACATTTAAAGCTGGAATCACCAAATTGGTATATAGATAGCTGGTTGCGTCCAACAAAATTTGGCAACCTTGACCTTTAAAACCGAAATTTTCCATAATAATTAAGAATGTGAACGACGCAGTCGGTAACGCCCGACTGCAACGTTCTTACATGTAACTGCCACAGTTGCAGCGCCTTCTGCGAATGGTCCTCGCACTATAAAAATTACATGATTGTATAGTTTTTGGATTTCGTTAAAATAAATAATATCCTCCCTTCTCTCTGCCTTTAAAACCGACTGAATGTTAGTTTCGCAATTTTTTAAAAGGGGTATTCTAAATTAAAAAACACTTTTCTTACGGTTTCTGACAAACTTTAAGTGTTTCCTCCTGTATTACATATTCAAATAAGTGAGATTGCTCTAGTCGGGACCGCCTGACTAGTAGATACCCTAAACCCAGAAATGAACACATACACACAAACTCTCGGCAGTTGATAAGTATTGATCCTGTTAAAAAAAAAAAAACAATTACCAACGGAAAAAGAAATGTACCACAGCCGGGGATCGAACTCGCTCTCTCCGTCTTAACATGCACGACTCTATGCATATGTATGCGTGCACATGAACACAGAATTTGCCCAGCAGCTGCGCTTGGCCCTCACTACTGACAATAGATTCTTGATTTGCTCGTAAACTAAATGTGCGATCGTTATGAAATTTTCAGGACTTATTAAGATCATCGAAATTTATGTGCACACCAATTTGCACGTGTATAGTATTTGATTTGCTTTGTTTTTATGGTTTTTTCGATATTGGGGGCGATTGGGGGGAGGTATCCAAAACCTGAAAAATTTAAATTCTTCGTATATTTTACGCGAAAATAAAAAAATTAATTTGGTGGTTTTTATAGTTTACAGAGTCAAAAAAGCGATAAGTATCGATAATAAGAAAACGGAAGTAGTTATCGATGTTTTAAAATAAACTTGATCTGCGTATGGTATATACGAACCGAATGAGACCAAGATCAGCTTTCTAGCTTGTGTAGTCTCCGAAATCGACGAGTTCATACAGACAGACGGACAGACAGACAGACAGACGGACATGGCTAAATCGACTCGGCTAGTGATGCTGATCAAGAATATATATACTTTATGGGGTCGGAGATACTTCCTTATGGGTTCAGGGTATAAAAAGATCATCAGTGATCTGTTTGCAAAAGTTGATATACCTAGATTTAAGCCTGAGGGATATATATAGATCAATTGCACACAGTAGATCATACAAAAAAAAAAACAGTTTATCTACCGTGGGTACATACGAGTGTATATTTTAAGTTTAAAGTTTCTATATTCAATATCTGCTGAGCACAACTAATGTTCTATATATAAAGAAAATCATCGATTAAAGGAATCTCAATGCGAGTATTGTATTTAGATTTTTGATTGTCTAAAGTAAAAGTTATATACAATTTTATATAATCGTTCCATTAATTTAAAAAATAATATCATATAATAATATCATGCGGAAATTGTGCAGAAGAGAAAGACAAATATGCCAATATTCGTAAAAATAAATCATTTTGCGAGTTTTTCTTTTGGTTTGGGATTTACTTTGCCACCAGTCGCAATAGTAGTGCGATTTTCATGTAATTGCTTGTAGTTGAACTTCTTAATCATTGACGCTTTTTTCGGTGGCCTCTGGTGTGGTTTTCTACTAAACCAGTCTTGGGAAGTCACAGATGGGTTTGCAACCGAATGCAAAGATCGCACCGAGTAGCGTGCCCTTGCTTGTTCTAACTGTTTCTCAAGGGTTTCACGCGTATACAAATGTATCTTAGCACGTCCCAAAGTGGTTCCTTCAAGCACACGCATCTGTATAGGATGTCGGCGGACCCAAGTCCATGGTTTTGTTTCATCAAATGGTTCATGCACCAACACGGGCAACGTAACACCCACATATCGCAAATCGTCCCTTCCCCTATGTATTTTTTTCTTCGGTTTCGGTGGCTTCTTTTTCGGTTTACTCACCAGAAGTGTGTGTCTGTCTTCCACAACATCATTGTACAGATCAGAAATTATATTAATACTTTTCCTAATGCTTTCAACATCTTCTTCTTCTTCTTCTCCTTCTCCTTCTCCTTCTTTTTTCCCAAATTTATTTCTGCCAGTGACCTCTCTGACCTCTCTGACCTCTCTGGCTTCCTTTTTTTTTTTATCATCTAGGTCACCTCCGATCGCGTTCAAATTACTACCACCCTCGCCAAACGTTGATCCATCTAGAAAGTTTTTCGCATCCTTACCAGACAGAGCAGCTTTAAGAAAGTCCTTACACGTTCCGCCCTTGCC
The DNA here is from genome assembly GCA_004143765.1 of Drosophila melanica. Lineage (NCBI taxonomy): Eukaryota > Metazoa > Arthropoda > Insecta > Diptera > Drosophilidae > Drosophila > Drosophila melanica. The sequence goes on from SCDT01001646.1 coordinate 10,187, forward strand.
CTCAAAAATCTGGTTTCCCTTCTTTTTACGATCCATCTCATTTCCTCCACATGGTTGATTAAGAAAATAGTCTAATATGATTAGCACTAAACGAAAAATAAAAGCATGCATGGGATTGCGTAAATTGCCGTTGAGATCAAAAATTCCGTCATAGAATGCACACGTATCAGGTCGGACAAAAGGCACCCGGCATGAGTTCCATTGAGAACATTTGGGATTTAATATACGGGCAAACTTTTGCATAGTCAGGTCGAAAAGAAAGCTGCATACTAGGGTTACTGATTTATTAAGTTTATTGGCCATAGCCCGTAGCATTTGACCATTGCGTAGACACCACCGCCTCTCCTCTGAACGCCAATGCACATTGATTCCCCTACATTTCAGCATTGGTGCCGTAGGTGCCTCACAGGTAAGGAACCGAAGTGGCCCATGTGTGGGCAGACCGCAGGCTGACGCACAAAACATTTTTAAAAAAAAAAAATTTTTAAAAGCCGAAAGTGTGTCCCAAAATTTAATTTAAAATATTATGTCATGGGTAACTATGAAAAGTGACTCGATGTTTTTGTTTTTGGTTTTTTTGAATGTCTGCTGGAGGACGCAAACACACGTCGATACTCTGGTTTTTTGCGAAAGGCTATTGTTGACTCTGGAACACGAGTTTCGGTGGCACTGTTTATGCTGTGGATGGACCATCGCGCACCGGCAAGTTGAAGAGATTTCAAAACTGATTTGCGTTTATAGCGTTGAACACGAGACGCAGCGATAGTCCCATCTTCTAGCAAGCGCAGCTGATCTGGATGACGACGTATCCAAGTGGACCTCTTGTCTTTATCGTAAGGCTCATGGAACAGCACGGGCAGAGCACCACCGTAGTACATACGTTCTTTTTTTTTATTTTGGGTTTGCTTCTCATCTTGCACAATTTCAAGTTGACTTGTTTCTGAGATTACATCCTGCTCTTTGCCTAACTTTGTTATGTGTTGTCGATTTTTTGGCACATCGCTTACTACAGTCGAGTAGAACGTGGAAAGATCTTCGGCCGCTTGTGTAATACTTTCGTTTCTTATTGATCTTCTTTCTTTTAAGTCTGTTTCGGCCAAGGCGTTTAGAAATCGATTGGAATCCTTTTCACTTAACTGTTTTTGAACCATTTTACTCAAAATAAGTTTCCGTGTCAAACGCAATGCGTCCAGCTGTGTGCTGCCTTGGCCAAGTCGTCTTCCCTTCGCATCTAATAATTTTAAATCAGATGACCGTGTGTTTAGACCTGTTAAATAATTTTCAGCACCAGCATTACTATTACTTCTTATTTTATCGTTTCTACGATACTCCAGTTGTTTACTGTCTCTTCCAAATTCAGATTGGTTAATAAATTGGTTAACATCAGCATTTGCATCGGAAGACGCATAATATTCAATGTTTTGCTGACTCTTCCCACTTTTCGGGTAAAATCTATTGTTATATCCCATCTGTGTACACTTGTTGTTATCACTTATTAACTCCCGATGGCTCTTATCGGCACCCTCTGATGTCAGAATGTTTTGCATTACTTGAAGAAGCTGAAACAGACTTTTGGGATGCATTGGATTACGCAAATTTCCTTCAAAGTCAAAAATGCTTAAGTAACGTTCACAAATATCAACATGTGAGAAAGGAACTCGGCACTCCTTACCCTTTGGATTCAAAATGTGGCTGTAATTCTGGAGCGTAAAATTAAATAATAGGTCAGCTATCTCAGAGATGGGTTTATTTAGCTTGCTGGCCAGTTCAATGATTACTTTAAGGTTACGTGAGAGCCACAAGTCCCATTCACTGTGAGGCCCGTTTTGGCACCTCTTGTATGGTATCCCCTTATACTCATTTATTGGCCGACAGAGTTGAGCGCGCCTAAGACTAGGGCATTCGCATTTTTCTGCACAAGGGCAAGCATAAACCCTCCTCCAGCAGCACATTTTGTCACTGTGTTGAATTTATAGCTAGTTTCAGTTTCAAACGATTTTCAAATGAACATTTTATGAAAGGTTTCTCTTACGCGTGACAACTAAGCCAAAGATCTTTCTATACTTACTATAATTACTTCGGTGTGTATAACTGTTTTCTCTTTTGTAAAAACAAAGGTTGGTAACCAAAAATTCTTAATACAAATTTTTAATAATTTTTAAGCCACATACAAATTTGCATTATAGTCTTCTTAAAACGGGGTGGGTTATCAACATATAGAAATAAAATTGATCTGCGTATGATATCTTATGAGCTTATATTTTAAATTTCTCTAGCTCTTGTCGTCTATAAGATCGATGCGATCAGGCATGCAAGGATACACGGACATACTGACGGACATGGCGATGTATACTCTTTGGTGTCGGAGTTTATTCCTTATTCTGCTTTTTGCCTTCATACATTTTCTTGTTCTATCCAAAGATTGTTTTCTCGACATTTACTTTAAATTTTTTTGGCTGATTGGGGTTGTTGAGTATTATTAACTTATTTAAGAATTTAAATTTCAAAGTGTGAGCCAAGCGCAGCCACTGAGTAAAGTGCGCAGAATACGGCGTTTGTTTTAATGTGTGATTTTGTTGATGTAGTATAGTGTGTAGTGTAGTGTGTATCAGTACGATCGAAATGTATGTAACGTCAGCTTAGAGCTGAGCCATCTCCGCCCTCATAAAGTGTATATATTCTTGATCAGGCCGACGAGCTGATTTTATGTCCGTCTGTCCGTCTTTCCGTCTGTATGATCGCACCGATTTCGGAAACTACAAAATTCAGAAAGCTGATCTTGGTTTCATTTAGTTCGTTTATAGCATACGCAAGACAAGTTTATCTTTTTTTTGATAATTTCCTCCGTTTTATTAATATCGATAAGAATCGATATCAACCTTGGTTTTTTTAAACATATCTCGGAGAACTAGATGCAACAAATTAAGTGCGTTATGTTCATATAAGCCAGACGCAGATTATGATATCAGAATTTGGATTCCTCCCACCAATCGCCCCCAATACCAAAAAAACCGCAAATCAAATACTACAGACTTGCGAATTGTCATGCATTTCTGTGAGTATATGTACACATGTATAATTGTAAACGGTTTGAAGGTATCTCCTAGTCGGGCGGCCCCGACAATTCTTTTCCTTTTTCCAAAACTAAAATTTCCGTTAAGGCGCTAAGACAACAACATACTTCAAAGAAGAAGCACAAAATGATCCCTTAGGTATACCAGAAGTGATAACAAAATCGAATACTAATATATAGAATCAAATTTATTTATATTAATTTTTTACACATGGCGGATGATGGCCCAAAAGAAAATTTACCAAAAGCGAAGAACCGCAAACAATACGCTCATGAACACAAATCATGAAGGCAATGATGATTGAAGTGGCTGGCGCAGAAGGGAAAGTCAATAACCGCAACGGTCCCAGAAACAACAATATCGCCATCTCATTCAAATCCACTACATGTCTCTTTTACGCAATGTAATTTTTTATTTCGAGCCTAAACAAACACGAAACTTTTTGTGCTTAAAGTCTGTAGCTGTAGCTGTTGATGTTGCTTTTGCTTTTATTGTTGCTACTTCAGTTGTGGCTATCGTTGTTGTTTTTCATTGTCGATGGTTTTGGGGTTCACTGACCTCAGACACTGAACGATGAGCGTGAACCGCATTCAGAGATCAGCATAGCCAATGCATTTATTTGCAAAATGCGTGCTATAGAATGCACCGGAAACAATTCAATCCAATATTAGAACCAGAATTGTTCGGCAAAGTCAAGTGTAGTCCAATGAGAAGAACAGTAATGTGAGCTAAATGTTCATAAAGCCCCAGACAAGTACACATATGTACATACTGCCTATACTATAATAGTAAAAACTACAGAAATCGTTCCAAACAGACCGTAAAAACAATAATTACAAAATAGCATGTTCTTTTGTTGTTCTTGTTGTTGTTATCAAAAGCACAAAAAACAATCAATTTGACAAGCACACTAAATCTAAGCGTAGATAAAAGTTTCCATGAAGCCCTTGACAGTTCATGAAGGCACATTTTTTTAATGAGCGATCAAATATTGCGGGAATTCCTCTTGCGCAAACTTCACAAATATTTTTGTATGTGCATTTGCAGGTTAGCTGTTGTCGCTTGTATTTATAATTTGAAGACTCCTAACAGCATTAAATTAAGTTTATAAGTAATTTTCTTTTGCATGAGCTTGCTTCTATAACGTTGGGAAAATATCGATAATCTATCCGTTTGCACAATCTAGTGACTCGAGATAAACAACTGTGAGAGACGTTTTAAAGTGTTCACGTACATACAATCCGGATTGAGTCTTTACTTTTGAGCTATTTAGCAAGTAGATTTTAGAAAGCTTATTTTCGTCGCGACTGCACCTCTCTGTCGGTTAAGCTGGATCCCACCTCCATAAAACTGGGATCCCCGCGAAAAACAATACAATGTTCTAATTTAAATTATTTCTGTGTATTTTCTATTTTTCAAACGAATGTGAAAAAGAAGCAAACGCAAACTCCGAATTTACTGTTATGGAATAATATTTGTTTGTATACTTACGATTAGTAAAAGCATAGGGTCCTGTTATAATCCTCAAAGAATGTTTGTAAATAATATTTGTTTATTTTGAATTGTATTTTGTATTAAATTTTTTATTTGTTATATTGAGTATAATTGAAGTAATGTTTGGATTAAGATATAAATGAAAAATTATTTTATTTTTGGGTAAATATTTATTTACTGATTGATTTTCAGAATTGCACTTTGTTTTTTTTTTTTTTTTGTTTTGTTTTTTTGCTTATTTTACGTATTTTATTTTGTAAACTCAAATATTTTGCAAAATTGTTTTTATAGATATTATTTGTTTAGCAAAACAATGAACACATTTGTTGTTGATGTATTTTATTGCACTTATTGATTGCACTTTTTATTTAATTTTTTTGTTTAATATGGATTTGTTTTGTGTGAATGTTATGAATATAATTATACAAGTATAAAAAAAAACTGGATTTGTCAAACGAATTTTTTCACTTTTGCACTGTAAAATAAACTCTAAATAAGATATTTTTATGAACCGTATTTGAGGTTAGATAAAGTTATTGAAAATATATACGAAATAAACAACGTTCAACCTAGTTTTCAATTGCTTATCACATGTACAGTATAAATAGGATTTCGCTTGGGCAAAAATAAATTGAACATTGTCAGCTTAATATGGCATCGGCGAGAAACTGATAAACTTTATATAACCTCAATACTGCCACCATAATACATTCAATAAACAAAAGAAAACACAAAAATTAGTATCGCTTTCCACGCTTCTTGGGCTCAATTTTCTATTTCACTCAGCCTAATTACATGTATGTGTATCACAGCGCTTACCGCACGCTCTCTCAATCGTATATACACACACACACACACACACACTCGCACTCACACTCATATTTGCATATACGTATGTATGTATGAATGTATGCATGTATATATTATCAGATTCAGACACAGCGAAATTCCGCTACACCGGATATTACAATTGACAAAAGCGAATTCGTTTTTTAAATCAACACAACACAAAAATAATAAATAAATATAAAAAATGTTTGTGGCGAAATGAAAACGTTTTTATGTTCATTTACGAAAAACGAATACGTATTATTCTTTACATGTTATAATTGCATACAAAGAGCAGGATAAGTTGAGGTAAAAACAATAGCAATTTGACTTAGTTCATTTTCTTTTCGCCATCGAACATCATTTCTTTTTGATTATTATTTTTATACGCGTATAAATTTTGATGAATTTATTTACCGTCATCACGTATTTTTCTTCGCGCTCTCACTTCTATTGTTTAAACTTAACAACAACAATTATTTATTGCAGTACGCTCAAGTTCTTGTTGTTGTTGTCGTTGTTGTTTGCTACGCTGCCTTTGTTAAAATTGTAGTTGTGTGGCGTTGGCAGACTAAAAACATTGAACACGTCGCGCTGCCTACGTTGCTGGAAACGCTGCCAAACCGTACAGTTTGAGAGTTAATATCGGACTGTTCGGAACGCTGGTGCTATTCCCTTGAACAATCACGAAGAGAACCGACGCTGCCAGCGACCCGACGGTAATGTTGCATGGCCGCTCGTGTTGGAAAGCGCCCAGTCCGAGATGTATTTCAACGACTGGAAATGAAACTGGAAGCTGAGACGTTGTTGAGTCGCCCGCATAGCCATCGTGTAGTATGGACCGGCACAGCTGAGCGGCATTTACTACTACTGCAATCAACCGTTAGATACAAATTTATCTAACAGACAGACAGTACATACATAACAAAACAGCAACGAACGACCGCGTTGTCATCGTAGTAAAAGCAAAAACCGGTAACGAGAAGAGCAACACTGCATTTTGTGTGGGCGAAGAGAGCAAATCCAAACAAGAGAATAAGCCGAAAGAGAGAATGAGAAAATCGTTAGCACTGTAGCTTCGAATTGTATTGGGGTTGCACTGCGTTACACGCTGTTATTTTCGGTTTCAAGAATGCCACGAACACAGCGTATTCGCTATTTGGTAAAGTTCAAACAAATTAGTTTCTGCCGTCTTGGGCAATTTCCATAAGCAGTCAACAAATAAAACAAAGGGATTTTTATGTTATTTCTCATGAGAACTGGTTAATTTGAGTAAAATGTAAGCTTTAAAGCTTTATAAAGATCCAAAATACCTTTCAAATCGCCAAAAGGAGTACTACTAGAAAACAAATGTAGCTCACAGATAACCCTAAAAAGGTCAGAAACCAAAAGTACCTAACTTCTAAGAATGAATAAAGTCGTCTCGCCACAACACAGCAATGACCTTATTAATTATAATTACACTAACGAAAAATCCGGTCTAGCGATAGAATTTCAACTAGACAAGTATCTATAGGTTTGAGGTAGAAAATGAATGAATGCAAAATCCAAAAGCAACTTAATAAAAAAAAACATTTAAAATGTATAACTAAATAGTTCTAACAAAATTTTAGAAGTGAGAAAGAAAATTAGTTTCCATACAGATAAATAAACAAAAATAAATAAATAAAAAAATGGAATGAGAATCGACTTGGATTGCTTTTGCAACGAGTGAAACAGAAACAGACATAAAATGCAAACTAAGTAAAAAAAAATAGTGCTATGTTGCAGGCCGTACAACGAAATAATCATTGCGGTGATTATGATGTTAAAGTTGAGCTTGAGCCTGCTTGACTAGGTTTCGTGGCAACATCGGACAGAATGGGAAACTCTAATAAAATTTACGACACTGTAAATGACTACGGCGACATAAGCCCTGCAGTCATATAGACATACTACTACTGGCGGTCCAAAATATCTCTGATAATGTAGTGCCAGTCTCCAAGTCTCACCAGTCTCCATCTCTTACTCTCTCGGTCTGTCTCTCTCTCTCTCTCTCTCTCTCTCTCTCTCTCTCTGCCTCTGTCTTAGTTTCTCTCTGTGAAGCTTGGGCTTTATCTCTGCACCAACGACCGGCGGCTGGCCGCTTGGTGTGGGAAAGAATGCAGTGAAGGGAATTTCCAAGACTTGGCAGCCACGGTCGTAATGTGTAATGTATCTCTTTGGATTTTAAATAGTACGCCATACGCTTGGCGCATTGACAATGTACATATGTATACTCTAATACTTTGCGTACATATATATATATATATATATATATATATATATATATATATGCACACATACATTT
>SCDT01001647.1:0-21169 GCA_004143765.1 Drosophila melanica
GTGAGCATATAAAATCTTTATCCGCTGCCATATGGAGCAGCGGCAGCTGCCGAGCATCAAGCAAATTACAAAGCCAGTAAACATAGATTTATATATATATATTTATTTATATATATTTTATATAAAGCAAAACAAGAATAAAGCAAATGTTAATCCACATTTTCGTTTAAATCGATCGCATAAAAATCCCAACTGTCAGCAGGTTAAAAAGGTTAAAAATCATTCAAGTGATTTATGATTTGCAATTAATCAGACAAATGGAAAATGGGTTGCCATTTTGCCTTTTGCCAAGCAAACAATTTAGGCAAATGAAAGTCAAATATTGGGCCAATACAAGAACAAAAACAACAACAAAAGACCTAATCAATTCTCTTGCCAGGCAATGGTAAGGCAAAAGGTAATGTAAACAGTTGGCTTCATATATTTGGAGTCCTGCCACGCCTTCTTTCTAGTAGAACACAACGCAATGCAAAATGAATTCAATGCAAATAATGATATTTACTTACAAATAATGATATATTTCAAGTATAAATTAAAATTAAGTTCCGCAATTTTCTTGGTTTTATAAAATAAAATTTTTGTTGCTGAGTCAAAGCTGATATATCTTGGAACTTTGGAAAAGGCAAGTGTGTTAAAAAATTATGCAATGTCATGCAAAAGCATGCATTTGTATAAAATGTGCTTTTCATTTATAAAATTACTTTAATATGAGCTTATTTAGGGAATGATTTTTTTTGCTGTAAATAATTTACATGTGTGGCTTTCGGTGAAAGTATGAAACACAGCCTTTATTGGGAAAATTATAGAAACAAATATAAAAACAGATAAATGCTGGTGGACTTTTATTTGTCAATTCTCAGCTTATTATAAATTACTTTCATGCAAATTAAAAATTAACATTTATATTAGGTGGGTGCTTGAACAATGTTGTGCTTCTGGAGCCGGTAGTTATTATTGTTCAAATGAAATCAAAACCATTTATTAATTTCTTTTTTAGCGAAATGTGTATTTTTCAATATAAATATATATTTGTTTTATAGCTAGCGTACTTCCAACAAAAATATTCTGCATTCTACTTTCTGCTTCTATTTCTATCACTCTCCCTCTCTACCTCTATTCAATCATTCACTTTCGCACATTCGATTTAAAAAAAAGTATTGAAAATTATTAAACATAATGACAACTAATTATGCGTACAATCTTTTTGTGTGCTTCGGATGAAGAACATTTTCTTGTTGGCTTTGCTAAGAAAATTTATGTAAAACTAATTTGAAGTCTGCGCAGTTGTGTTTTTTTTCTTTTCTGTTCTTTATTTTCTTAGTTCTGCTTTGCTTTCGCTCTTCTAGAATTTCAATTAAACTTTGCGTCACTTTGTCGTTTCGCGCGTATCTCCATCAGCGCCAGCTGTCAACTTGGCCCGCGCCCGGACTCCGGACTCCGGAGGCGCCTCTAATGGAGCTGCCTGTTTCTGAAACCACAACTTGGCCGCGTTGCTGTCAACATTTGTTGAACACAAAATTTCAGTTTAGCATTTTACGCTTGACGCGTTGCCTAATGGTTGAATTGGCATCTGCCACGAGTTGGAGTGAAGGGTGGTGAGAAAACTGTTGGCCAAATGAATAATGCATTTTTATCCACAATTTAGCCAAAGCGACGCCAAGTCTAATATGCAGTTGCGCCAGCTAAAAGTTTTACCTGGCAAATCCCGCACAGATCCAATTCTCCTAACCCCTCCACGATTCAATTTCAATCGTAAACTTAATTACGGGCCATGCTTGGCAAATGGCTCTTGCTTTGTGCCAGTTTTTAATGCAAATTGTCAATAGTTTTCTTTAGTTTGTCATGCCTTGGTTTTTTTAACAGTTTTTTATTCTGTCTTTTTTCCTTGGGCCTTGTTCTTTTGCTTGTCGGCAAAGTTAAAAGCCAAACAACTTCATTCATATGCATAAACTGCAATCAAAAACTTTGCCTTTCTGCCTGCGACTTTCCCGTTGGCAAAAGTATTTTCAATTTTTAATAATCGTGGCTTATATGGGCGCCTCAAACTTCAGCCAACCAGCTCCTGAACCCGGCCATTGCCAATAACTGTGCTGCTGAATGCAGCAAGCGAATGTTAAAGTAGATAAACGCCGGCGATGCTGATGCTGTTGGAGATGGAGATGTTCGATGCAAGTGTGTAATGTAAATATTGCGGATGGCACAGTGAGACAGGCGGAGTAAAAAAGAGAAAAAGCGCCGAGTTACTACAATTTTATAGATTTATTTTAAGGCTCCAGTTTTTGTAGTCAAGATATAGTTTGAATACACTTCAATCGAAAGAAAATATAGTTGCGATTATATTTTTTTTAGATTTTCGTTCAAATCTACTCTTGTTACAAGATATCATAAGTCCCTAGTTCCCGTTTAGGTTAATACTACATAGTTTTCCTTTTAAAGATTTTTTTCCACATTCCATCGATCCATTAAAATAAATTTAAAATAAATTGGTAATATCAGTATATTTATATATACGAATAAATCGATAAGAAACTTGCGACATAATCATATATAAATTTGATTAAAATGTATAAATCTTAACTAATATATCGATAAAAATAATTTTATATAAAACTAAAAGAGGATTTTCTAAAATTGGCCACTTGTCATTTTCATAAAACATTCGCTAGAATTACCTTTGTTTTTCTCACCATGAAATCAGCTAAATTACGTGAAATGCTGCTGTGTTTGTTTAGGGCGCGGCTGGGAAAGAGTATTATATGTTCGTGTTGGATACGTTATTGAAGTATCTCTGCCATTTGGCCTAGTTTCAGTTGCTCATCCATTGAGTTTTATGCAAATATGCGCAAATGTGTTCATTGCTTGAAAGTTCTGACACTTCTATCCCGCAGCCGCCCGCTTTGGTCCTTTTGGCAGCATTTGCTTGGAATGCTTGTGTCATAATCTTTGACAACTATCGGCATTCATGTGGCAAGCCATGGATTTTCCACGTTCCCCTCTCTGCGCGTTTTCATGTCCAAGCCCGGCATTTGATTTGCTGACTGGCCCGGGTGCAACAGCTGCCAACTGCGGCTATGCTCCACCCAGTTCTCGCTCGCACTTGCACTACGACTCCTTGATCCTGCTGCTATTTGCTCGGCAACAGCTGCTGTGCTGTTCGTCCTGGCCATGCGCCCGACAACAACAATATATTTGCTGTTGTCTAATATGACCAGCAGCTGGAGTCGGAGCCGTAGCAAAAAGGATTTATTCTATGGCTGCTGTTGCTTTATTTGTTTGTTTGTTCATTTTATGATTTCTGCCCCGTTGCCTTGGCTCGTTGTTGTTGCGGTGCGCACAAAGTTCCGACATTAACTGAAATTGAAAACTGCTGTCAACTTTTGTCTTGTCTCAATTTCTGGCATGTGCAATTTTTAATAGCCTGCAACTCAGCGTCCTTGCTCCTTGCGGTCGGCTCGCCAGTCTGTTTGCCTGTAACTGCACTGAGAGAAAAACAACGTTCTACGATTTGCAGTAGCAGCAATAAAGGTATAAATAAAAAACTGTAAGTTTATTTACAAAGTTCTTAAATTTTAAATGGAAAACAATCTATATTTGTGTTTTTACAAGTTTTGTATTAAGTTACATTGGTTACATCTAAATTGATTTGAGTACAAGCCACTTGTTTTTTCGCTAAGTGTTACTGCTTCTGACTTGGCTTATCTATATAGTCGCTTAGTTTTAGTTTTTCTTTGCCTTTGCCATATTTATGAGAAATACTTTAGTTGAGTGCGCTTCTGGCCGGACGAGACTTGATTGATATCCAGGACATGGCCACGCCCTTTGGCAGCCACAAAGTGATGCATAATTGACATACTAGAACTGGTAGTTTAAATTACGAAATTTCTAATGTTTTACTTGGGTTTCTTCTTTCAAACATGCCTTGCATATTTGAAAATATCTCTATTGCAATTTAAATACTTGCCATTATTGCTGTTGTTGTCGTTGCGGCTGTTGTTGAGTTTACAGACATGTACTAAATAATTCACAGCTTATTGACGGCATTTGAGGAAGCTACATAGGACGGCTTAACCATGTATTGTACTCAACAGCAATGCAACCATAAGCTGCACAAAATCTCGCTCTTTACAATTGCAAATCAATTAAACTGGTTAGCTGGCGTTAGTTCGAGCAGCTTAATGGCCCAATGACCGGATAGAAGCAATGGCTTTTAACACATTGCTTATACGCCCCCATACCAGCTCCGTTTGTCATCGCAAGCATTGACCCACAAATATTGCCACGTTTCTTGGGCATCTGCAAAGGACGTCGGCGATTGATGTGCAAACAACGTGCCGTTGATTTCAATTTCAACTGCCAACCCATTTGCAATCAGATAAACAATTCCAAAGCCAATGCTGCAGAAATATTCACTTTATGCGTTTCGCTTGAATTGTCTGCTTAATGAATTGCACAAGGATATTCGCTTCTTAAATATTTCAACATAATATCCTTTGATATGGCTAGATAAATGATTTGATATCTGGATTTCCTTTTAATAAAGTTCCATCCCAAATATAAAATTAATGTAAAAAAAAATCGGTTTTTTAACTTCGATGCTTTCTAGTTATTTGATTGGTATTCGATTTATTTGAGTGGTGTGTACAAAAAATTGACTTATTATAGTTGTGTTGCATTTAAATTGTAGATTAATATTAATTCTGTTCATTGTCTATTGAATTAAGCAGCACAAATGCAGTCAGAATTATATCAATAGAGCTGCAGTATCTATTTTCGATATGAGTATTTCTGAGTATGAGTATTATTGTTGTCATTTTATCAATAAGGAAAAAAAAACAGTGAATCTGCCAGTCGAGCATATTTTTGTGCATTCGTTTTTGTTTTAATTCAATTTTTACTGCTCACACATGCAATTTTTCACAACAAGCTGACTTCGCTGTTGTTGTTGTTTGGTGCAGTTTATGTGGTTTGGCTTGAAACGTCGCTGCTAGCATATAAATGAACAGGAAACAGAATCTATAGCATTTAGTTCAGTTCAACGAGTCATTGGCAATACAATTTTCAGCGTCTAGCTAAAGGGGAAATGAGTTTTAGCACCGACGCGGCGCGGGGGGGAATAGGGAGTAGAGCTCGATTTGTTTCGTTTCGTTTCGTTTCGTTTTGTTTAATTAAAAAACCAATTTCAGCTCCGACTGAAAGTGATGGAAGGGATTGGGCCAAAATGACTCACAATATTCAAACAAAAGGAATACGAAATAAATAAATAAAGCGCAGATAGGCAATTTGATGAATATACTCCATACGTCAGCTAGAGCTCAAAGCGTTTTCGTTTTCAAACATTTTGTCAAGTGCGCAGTTTTCTTGAACCGAAAGAAAAAACCTTTTCTTAGGTGCGCCCCCGGAAAGTAGTCGACATTATTTGATCACAACAAAATGTCGCTTAATGTGGCATGTCCTGAGCCATTGAAATGCCAATTCACGTGTGTTTGTGTGGCCACCTGTGCGTGTGCATGTCAGGGGTTGGCCTATAAAGGGGGGCAGCAGTGGGTGTGTGGGCCACGGCTTTTTATCGATTTTCTTAAGCGGCAAAAGTTATGCTTCAAATGCTTTCGATACACAGTGGCAACCTGCGAAACTCACTCATGCAACAACTACGGCCAACCGACGACAATTGCACAACAACAACAACAACAACAAACAACAACAGTAACAACCCCCGGTGTTTTGAGTTATCCGTTCTCTACCCCAAAATCTACTCCAAAGCGATAAATTCCCGGCGTTTTTACGAGCTTAGCTCGGAATGCAGGCGAACGGCAAAAACAACATATACAGTTGAGAAATTTCCATACACTCAAAAACAAGGCTAACAAAGGTAAAAATGCAATAATTTATGAATATATTTTGGTTTTTAATTTTCATTGAAATAAGTGTTTACCTTTGACAATATTTTTTATGAATAATTAAGAAAGGGTGTGAATAGAATATTTACGCCTGATCAAATATTTTTTTTTTGGGTATTTTATTTAATTCTTGAAAAATGTCATCTGTTTTTTTACAAAATTCGTAATATATATTTTTAAATGTTTACGTTTTTCACACACACGAACAATTTGGTAGTTGAAAAGAAAAGTGTAAGCTAAAATAAAATTTGTTATTTGTTATTTTATATTATCACAAAATAACAAAGAGTTTGATTTTAAATTTGAGTTTTCTTTCAGTGCATTTGGACTCCCCCGCAAAAAGCCAACGTTGGGGTGGTTTTGCTTGCTTTCGAGCACTCGTCTAACACAATTTAAGCTCTACAAAATTGGCGGCATTTCAACGCATTTCGATGCGTGCCGCCGAATGTTCTTTCTTCGGTGGTGGCATGCGGCTTGCGGCCAGCTGGGTGGCGGGTGGATGGTTGTTAGTGTTGGTAAACGAGTGCAACGGTTTTGATTTTGCCAGCGCGCTTGTTAATTTATGTACTCGCAATTTATGCGCCTTTATTTGCTTTTTTATCCAATATGGACAAAGTTTAATTGCGCTAATAAATTTCGAGCTGCATTCACATAAAATTCATTTTGTATTTTATTGTTTAGTTGATAATAATGGGGCTAAAACTGGCTTTACCATAAATAAATCATAGTTATTGTCTGGCTGACCCACTTAAAGGTTTTTATGCTTTTGCTGCAAAAATTTAAACATTGCGTGCCCCAAAAAGTAGGCAACATTTTTGCTACTCTATTGTTGTTGCACGTCTGCGGCTGCTGGAAATTGAAAAACGTCGCCGTACGAGACACGTATTAGCTCGGCACATGTGTAAATCCAATTCAAAACATGCCACGTGCCCCTCCCACTGCCACCGCATGCCCCCCTGCTGCACAGTGAATTTTTGGTGCGGCTGCAGCAATGCACAAAATTGTCGTTTTTTTTTTCTCGTTTGCTACTTCTCCTTTTGTTGAAAAATACATTTAACAACTGAGTCCTGGCTGCCGCCTTGAAATGGGTCGCTGGTTTTGCTGCAGTGCGGTGTGCTGTGGAGTTGTCACGCGCCCAAAAACAAATCTTGAGCGCTCCGTCCTCGCCCGCACATTGGTTTTATGTTTGATTTTGTGGCATAGAATCAGCTGCAGCAGCATGCCGCAGAGTACAAAAATATTTGCTACAAAATGCAGCCGTTGCGTTGGTTGAGTTATGTAAATGAAGCAAATGCTGCAGGAAATGTGCAAGTCATGGACTCATTTCAAACGGGCACCCAACAACAGCAAATAAATATATATACACATTTATATATATATGTACATAAATATGAATTTACAAAATGAAAATTGACAGTGGTTGCTGGTTGCCTGCCACTCAGTGGTGCATGCAATCGCTGCGACAAAAAGACGCGCACCAAAACGGTGTTTGGCCAACTCTTTTGTGCAGCAGCAGGATCCAATAATATTTTCACTCTGTTTGCTTTGTTCTCCGCCCGCTTCATTTAACTTCAAAAAGGCACAGCGGGGCGTGGGCGTGGGCGTCGGTGTGGGCGGCAAATTGAAGTGAAAGCCATACACAGATGTGGCATAAAAACTGGTTGGCCCTATATAAATTAGCATGAGTGGACTTGAGGCACTTGAGGGCAAAATGCCAAAGGTATGTACACTTCAGAAGAAACTCAAATGTCTGGTCTGAAAGTGGGGAGGCATGCCCCCACTTCCGCTCCCCACTTTGAAGCAACTCAAGTGCCATTTAGCATATTTTGGTGGCATGTGAAGTGGCTATGTGGCATGCACCATTCTAGCGGCTAATGCGGCGCGGGTGTCTGTGACTCTTCGGGCTGGGGATAAGGTCGCAAGTTGTGGCCACAATGCACGCGAGAGCTGTGCTTAAAGTAGATAAATGCAATTAAGTGAAGTTTTTCGTTTGCAGCAAGGCGCCCATTTGAGAGATAACGGTGAATGAGACTTCTAGTCACCAAAGATTAAATACTCTACTACTATTCTAGATTACCTTAGTGGGTGTAAAAATATGGCAGAAATGTAATATATTGCTCTAAATGTGTTTTTATAACAAAACATAATTTAAGATTGATTCTTCGTTTTGCTAATTTATAAAAAATCTTTTTTAATAGATTAGCTTTATTAAGATCTCTTGAAAAAGTTAAGTTAAAGTTTTCTATATTATTTGATCATTTTCGTTTGCTGAATTCAAAAGCTTAATTGAACGCTTTGTTCATAATATATTTAATATGCAAACAATTCTTTCTGTGACAAACATAAATATCTGAGATATTAGTTTGCATAGAAAAAAGAAGAGATTCAGTGCGACGGACGAGAAAAAGATGGGTTTGCCCACTTAGCTTGTCACTTGGATAAGGCGATAGAAAAACTTTAAACGCCTTTGTAGTTGCTGCATAACAGGAATTTATAAAAAATAATAAAAAAAGTTAGGGTATTCACTTGCTTGTTTACTTGAAGGTATGAAAAGCGCATTTTTATTTCACGCTATGAGTCGCAGAGGACCGAGAGAAAAAAGGGACGCATACCAAAGACATTTGTACGACACGCACACACACCTACCCATTCATACACACACAGACACACACACACACAAACCATAAAGTGGCTGTTTCATTTTGCGCTAAAGTCGTGCAAACGCGACAAATTGCTCGAAGATGGGGTAAGCCAAAGGAGGGTATGGAGCCAAACCGGGCTGCGATGCGACTCAAAAACAAAGCAGATGCCCCAAGGGGGCAAAAAGAAATGTTGGCATCTGCATTTATGACTTTTGCGGCAGGCTAATCTGATGCTCAGCATGTCAAGACAACAGCAGCAGGAGCCACCCCTCGAAGAGCCAAGCCAGAGCTCGGAGCCAAGGACTCGCAGCACATGGTCGGGCTTAAAAGCCCAGTGAGCGAGAGACAAACAAATATGTAAAGATTGTAATTAACATAAAATTAATATCAGCATGTAAGAGGAAGTCCTTGGCTAAACAGGACTGGGAATAAGCAACCGGCAGTCAGTCGACTGTCAGCCGGACTGTTGACAGAGCTCAAGACTACATGTGACACATGTGAGACTTCACAGAAACACACGCAAACAAACACACACACATACATTCATGTGTGCATACACCGTTGTTTGCTGCCTCAAAGCTTGTCTCTTGGTTATATGTATCTTATCTTGCATACTGGTTAACCCTGATGCTCTGTTGAGCTGTTGTCGCAGAAATTAAATTTTTTTTTGGCTTAAAGTTAATATTTATTATCTGGTGTACTATCAACTTTAAGCAAATTTATTATATATTAACGTTTATCAAAAATAATTGTAAATTTGATATATATCGTTATCGTTCTATAAATGGGAGTTTTTTTTTTAAACCTAATTGGTTATTTAATATATGAAAATTTAACTTATATCAAATATAAAGCTTTTTATTTAAAAACAAATTCACACAAACTGTCGTGTAAAGCTAAACTAAATGTTATTTAATATGATTTTTGGGCTTTTATTATATATCTTATAGCTGTATTTAAATTCCATGCTCTTAATTGCATTAACATTTAGTTGGATTTAGCCCAAATTCATTGCTTTTAATCGTAAATATACAGTTCATCGGCCAAATAGCAATTAGCAATTACATTTACTCAATAGTTTACAACACGTTTGCTAAAATTGCTTGTTAGAGTTTTTAATTACATGTGTAACAACAACAAATTGTTACATTTTTACACAAGCGACAAATGACGGTTTTACCCACCCACCCCCAGAGGATTTGGCCACCTGGCGGTTTGTTAAACAAAACGCAACATTTTGTAATAGTAAAAAAAAAGCAGCAACAGCAACTCATAAGCGTTAACGGCTTGCTGCTTCCTTTGCAGCAAATCCTGGCCGGAACACGCAATGCATGTTGCCTACCTGTTTGCCATTACCGTTAGTCGTTGTCTGCGGCCCGCCTATAATTATGCATGTTGCGGCTCAAAGGAGCGACGCATAAAACAAGCGCCAGACAAAGACCGTCAGGATGTGTTTGTGTGTGTGCAGTGTGTGTGTGTGTACGTGTACATTGACGATCTGCTGCTCCCGCGGGGCACAATTTGCTTTGTCCGCCACGACGCCTTAATTATGCACCAACTGCAGCAGCAGCAGCAGCAGCAACTGGCAACAATTGCTTGTTGCTGTCTGCCGATTGATTTATAGCCGCTTTTATATATATTTTTCGATTCACATTTTATTTAATCTTTTTTTAGAGGTACACTTTTTGCTTAAAGCTAAGAGTATTTCTGCGGATTTGGACTTGTGTGTAATAAGTGTTAAGAGTGTGAGGGGTGTTGGTATTTTGCGGTGTAAGGAAAGTATAGTGCAGTGTTGGTATATGTATGACGTATTTGCGACCCCTATTGCCGGCCCTTGGCCTGGTCCCGTATTGCTGATCCTGTTAGTAGTTTTAAACAAAATCTTGTATACACAAATACATCAGGCACGCTTCATACCTTTGTTTTTACTGGTGTGCATTTGTGCCCTGGAGATCCACCATGGTACCACTGCCTTAATGCCCTCATTAAATGAATCTCGAGAAGCCGTTTAAATAATTTCAATTTCTACCACGACTACGACGAACCTCTTTATATATTCACTTTCATTTTAGTTTCATTAGATGAATAGCCAAACAGTTATTTTTTTGCTTTTTTTCATTTTTATATATATATATTTGTTTAAAATTGTTTTCAATCTTGTTTACTAAAAATTTTGATGTGCTCTTATGGAGCTCAAGAGTGGGAATGAACTATATTTAATACCTGGGGTAAGGCATGTGCTAAAAACGGTTGACTTTAATCTCGAGGTCTACTTCGAAAACTTGCAAAACATTTTCGAAGTTTATTGTATTACAAAAGCTGACGTCATTAATTTTTTTTATTTTAACTTTAAATGCAAACTAAGTAAAGTTTTCTATGAACGTAAATTTGAATTTTTGTAGAGCTTAAAATAGGCAATAGCCTAAAATGTGGCAAAGATAAATAAAATATTTAATTGTAAATATTGGGTTTTATCGCTTTCCAATCTTCTATTTGGGCCTCATCAGGGGATATATAACAAAAGGATATATAAAAAAGTGACTCGTGGATAAATAATTGACATTAAGAGTTTTTATGCTAATAATAAGAAAACTTTTGCACTTTCCAAAAAACAATAGATTTTTCTTAGTTTTCAGTGCTACCTTTTAAGATGCGCCTAAGAACGTAAAAGAAACTCCAACGATTTTATAAATAATCGTTCATTTCTTATATCATCATATTCAAAAGTTGTGTAACTATTTGTATTTTTCTATTTTGTTATACTAATACTTCAATTTTTTATATATCATTTCTCATTTTAGCTTACGCAATAACTGAACTAAGGAAATAACTGAACAATGTTAAGTGCTTAAAATGCGCCAGCAATCAAACAACGCTGGGCGTTATAATGAGGCATATCAGCGAGCAAATAATATCGCCAGCATCAAAACCAATGGCAATAATAACAATACATACAAAAGTGGGAACAATAATGAGCATCACTTAAGCAAATAGAAAATCAACGCGCAAAATCAATACAAAATCAATACAAATAGCTGTGAAATTTACTGTCAACATTTGTTGCCCAGAGGAGAAGCGCGTAGAGAAAACAATAGCGTGAGAAACGATAAACAAAGCGACAAGATAAACAAACTCCATTTCAAATGGGTGGCAAAAACGGTGCCAGCGGCAATGGCAACGGCGGAGGAGGGGGAGGAGGCGGCAGCCTCAATTCTAGCATCTGCAATTCGGTGCTCCCAAATGCAACGTCAGCAAGCAACAGTCTCAGCCAGCAGCAGCAGCAACTGCAGGCCAAGTATATCAAATCGAAGCGCCATCAGAGTCGATATACCAATTTGCAGCATTCTGGTCACGACTCCAGCAGCTATCTGCATCTCAATTCGCTCTGGTCGATATGGTACGGCGTACTACTAACACTTTTCCAAGGCTATTTGGCCATGCATGGCGCCTACAGGTTCCTGGGTAAGTTAACTGAGATCGCCGAGAAGGTGTCTTGATTGCTTAATTATTTATTTACATATATTAAAAAACATTGAGGAAAAAATACTCTACCCAAGAAGTTAATAACACAATAAAATAGAAAAAACAGGGGAAAGAGGCAAAGAGTAATAGACCTCAAAATCAATCTATAGGACAAATGAAGAGAAAAATGGTGTCAGTTTTAACCAAGTTATTGTAGTTTGAAATATGGGAGCTCTGGTATCGAGAGCTTCACAAGTGAACACTTTTGTCAATTTTCACTTGATTTTTGGCAAAAAACTGGATTCCCTCAGAATCATGTTTAATGTGGTTTTTATACTATTTATGCCAAGAAAAATTAATTAAAAACGCAAAATTCGCAATTTTAGATTTTGAAAAATAGTTCTTGCTTTTTTTTCCAAAAAAAAAAAATATAAAAAAGATTTTTCGATCAATCTTTAGGAAAAAGAAGAATACCAAAATGTATAGACGATTTATAAATAAGCTTAAAAATATTTATATTTTTGACACACAATTTATTGCGATGTGTGTATATTAATTCATCTTTGGTTTCGTTAAAATAGTATTATGGAAAATTATATTAGTAGCGAATGTTAAATATAGCAGAGTTTTCCATTTAATACAAAGAATAATCTTTCAAAATTTATAAACTTCCTTTAATTATTATTTACAGGCTGCTCGCTAATACCCTGGAAAATCGAGCCCGTTGCCGAACTAAATTTGCAGATTGTGCTCTCCGGCGTGGTGTTTATACTGCTGCCCGTGTTCTTCACATCGGCGGTATTTAAGGTGAGTTGCCCAGTTAAATGAACTACGGCTGGGCTTTAACTCAATTGGGATCACGGAATTAACTGTGTGGTTGTCTGGGGATACAACAGACGCTCGATGAACGATAATAAAATTGTTCTGTGCACTCTGCTGGCGATGCCTGTCTGCGCTGCACTGTCGTGTATCCTTTGTTTGTGTGTAAACTATTTTTAGTGGCATTATTTTCGTTATTAAATTCATTTGCAAACAAACAAGGCATACGCTGTAGCTCCTGGACAGCTTCTGACTCGTGTTGCGCCACAAAATGGCAGCCACACACACACACACACACATGCAATTGTATATATACACACACACACGCATGAACATTGATACAATTGCGTTGGTTATCCTTTCACGTACACACTCGTATATAGTCTAGGTCTGTCCCTGCTTTTATCAGCATAATAAATGCAATTATGGTTTTTTTATATCCCCTCTCATTCTGACGCTCAGCTCTCTGCCTCTTTCTAGCACTGGCGAGTGCAGGGTGCTTTATTTATTGTCTATTTAAAGTGCTTGGCAGACGATGGCGTTGGCTAAAGCTCGATAGAAAAATACAATATTTCGAAAGGCACTTTATACCCTGTAAATATAAAGGGTTAATTGCGGGTATTCGAACTGTGCCAAGTGTTTACAGAATTTAACAATGCAAAGGAATTTCTTTGCATAGCTAAATTTAGGTTGTTTTATATCTTATTATCGGTCACACTTTGCAATCAGGAATAATGTTGATATTAAAACACATTTTACATATTCAAAAAAATAAATTTAAAGAAGAATAAATAAAAAGAAATTAATATTATTCTTATTTAATATATCGAAACTAATTCTCAATCTGATACAGTTCGTTTAGTACATATCCCTTTTTCCAAAATGAAAGCAGTATTTAAAGTTCGATAGCACTCGTGTTGAGCACCTCGCCTTTTGCTCTGTTGGGGATCTCATGCGACATGCACCGTAAAAGCCACTTAAAGTGCCCGCCACCCACTAAATGAGAGAACTGAACTCTGCAGATATGGCAGATGGTGTGTGCTACATGGTCTGCAAGTGGGGGACAGTGGCAAGCGAGTGTCCTTTTCTGTCACTTTTTGTTAGTTTGTAGTGCAGCCAGGACACAAACAGTGTCCGGACACGCTGCCAGCCTGCTGGTTATCACATATAATTGGCTTGTTTTTAGTCAACTAAACAGATGAAAGACACAAAAAGTATATAAAAACCAGTAAGAACGTTGAGTCGGGTGTAACCGACTGAGCAATAATTGTTAACAGTATAATAACAGCTCAAAATGGTCTTAGTTGTTATTGTTATATTGGAAAAATAGAAGAGTATAGTAGATAATGTGTCTGGCAAAATTTCTGACTCCAGCTATAAAAAATTGTGGAAGATATTTTCTGCGGCTTACCGGTCCCAAAATATATAGATTTACCAGGTTGAAACTTTCTCTGATGCAGACATACTCGAGTATATATTCCAAGTTTAATCGAGTAGACGAACCCAAAATACTCTTTTTACTTTATGAATGGGTACAAAAACTACATCAAGTTCCGATTATTCTGCTTTAAATGTTAGAGGCAACTAGTTTATCAAATGTTCACAATTGGGCTTCAAATTGTAATGTTAATAAGCACACACAGGCCACAACACCGCACACAGCGTTGTTGCCGGATGTGAACGGAAAGCTGGCTATCAGTCACAGCACAGCAGTTGGCACAAATCAAACAGCAGCGGCATAATAGAGAGACGGGTTCGTCACACGGCGGCCATTTAATAAAGCCAACTGCAAAGGCCAATTCTGGCTGACTGGGCAAAAAACGAAAGCCCAGCATTGGCCATTGACGCGTGGTTATCAGAGCCCGGGCAGGACACACAGCACAAACGCACAGGATATGCGCCTATTGCCAATTATTCGAATTCAGAGTTGTTTGCTTTTTTGTCTAGCTTTTGGTCACTTTTGCTATTCAACGCAGCACGTTAGGAATCGGTCCCAATTTTGGTGTTTTGCTCCATTGGGAGTCAAAGGCTGCATCCAGAGAAATGGGCAAGAAATTTCAATTGGATAAATAGTTCGAGCTAGTTGACGAATCAGATTTGTGCAGAGAATTAGTCTGTGCAGACTTTACAGAACTTTACTTTAGCTCTTGAATAAATAACAGTTAACATGCTTCTCATGGGAAAAGTTAAAATTTTAATATGCATTTTTGTTTTTACCGGCTTGTGTTGAGTAAAAATCTAATTATAACTCTTTAGTATGATTTTTTTTTCATTTATTTCGAAAAAAGTTTTTTACGATTAATGAAGTATTTTTACCCAGTTGAGATGATGAAGATATTATATTATTTTTATTAGCTCACCAGTTTAAACAAAACCTAAAAATTAAATTTTTACAAAACAAGAAGAGAAATAAAAGTATTAAATAAATCAAAAATATGGCCCCCTAAATATGGGGACACAATGTTTTATAAATGAAGAGTAAACAAATAAATTTAATTAGATAGTAGACGCTGTCAAATATTAGAAATTTTTAGAGAAATTTATGAATTTATCAAAATAAACAAGAAACAAGAAAAGAGACGGTAAATTTTGCTATTTGGATTGGATCAAAATAAAACATGCATTAGCTGCTGATCAGTCTTAGTTTGAAAGCGAGTTTTATGCCACTTGCATTACTACCGCCGTTATCAGAGAACCAAGGACTACATAAAAATTTAAAGGATAGCATCTTTCATTTGCGCTGAGGTTCATTGACCGCAGTGTCGGGAACTTTGAATAGTCCAGCGTGCTGTTGGCCCGTTTTATCCAGTCAATTAGGTGAGAGATATTGGTATAGACGCCTGGAAAAAACACGCGGCCACAATCGATGCCCCAAGAGATGATTCCGACCAGGGTATTTTGGCAAATGAGAGGACCACCCGAATCACCTTTGCAGGCATCCATCCCGCCCAGCATCCAGCCGGCGCAGAGCTGTGAGCTTGGCAGTCGATAGTAGATGTGGGTGCACAATGATTGATGCAGCAAAGGTACGATCGCCATATGCAGACTTCTCTGTCTGTTACCCCAGCCGGTGACCAGACAAAGGGTGCCCTGTGGAAGGGGAACTTCGGCAAGCGGCAATGGACGAATGGTACGATATTGTTGTGGTATCAGGCTACTGAGAAACAGCAGTGCAATATCGTTCTCAAGCGAGTAGTGATCAAAATCCTCGTGTCCGATGATCTCCTGCACAAGGTACACCTTGGTAAATTCCTCTATCACATCCCGTTTGGTACCGCCAGCGACGACCACGTAATTTTCCGAGTCTCTATACTCGACCGGATACGTATCATTTCTAAGGGTTAAAGGACGAAAACATTCTTAATTCTTTGGTACATATCTTCTTTGAGTAAATTGTACACACATGGCAAAGCAGTGGGCCGCCGAGCAAACCACACGATGTGATATCACTGTACCACCGCAAATATGGCCCAAACCAAATAAGATTTCATGGTAGAAGCGAATGCGGATCGAAACAACATACGGCACTTCAACAATATCTATCGGAATGCCGCTTACTATCTTGGCATGAGTCTCAACAGTCTCTGCGAGGTATTATGTATTATGTAAACTCGTTAAATCCATTCTGAATTCGCATTACTCACGCTCGCCATTGACAACCATGAGGCACACCCAAGTGATCGCCAGCACTTGCCTAATGAACATTCCTCAGGTCCGATTTTGCTCGTGCTCCGTTTCGGCCATACATTAATGTGTTTATGTCCAATGTATATAAGCAAATTAAATTGCTGCAATATTAATTTTTGTTTTTTTTATAACTTACTTAAAACCATTTAAAAATTTTGCCCTTATTTAAATTTTGTATGACAGCTAATCAAATTCGAAATAAAAAAAAACTTCAGTTCGAAAAATGTTTTACACGCTTGAAAAGTTGACGTTACGATATAAAAACCTGGTTTTTAATTCAACAATTTTTAAAATTTCATATATATGAAAACATTTCACCTCATTTAAAGATCGGTACACAATTTTCTTATCATCGACCTATTTAGAGATTTGCTTTTGGTCTTTACAAAACTGCCTAATTCGAATTTTGGCATTTTTTCCAGCAGTTAGTTTTCGTTTCTAAATGACCGAAAATGTAACACTTTAAACATTGCAATGCAGATAAAACTAATAGGGTAACCATCATCCAAACTCCGCGCATTAGCGACTCCGCCAAAACTTTTTGGTTCAAATGAACTTTCAGTTAGTTAATTTTTCGTTGAAAATAAAACGAAAAGCCGCAGCACATGGGCATTATAAGCAAGTCATTTTGGTGGGCGTAACGCACACATCCACACATGTATATAGAGGTGACCGCCTCAGGGTGCATATTGTGCTCCCGCCCCGCGCTCCTTCTGCACTGGCAACCGCGAAATGTTGGCACGTTTAAATGTATTATCTCGTTGGCTAAATGGGTGTCCATTTCCCATCTCGCTTGCACACACAACTGCAGCTCCTTATTGTGTGCGTGTGCACTTCAAATGCGTTTCGCTTTTTGCAAATTGCAATCATTGTTGTTGCTTCACAGCAAACGTAACGTAACGTAACGTAACGAAACGAAACAAATCCAAAGTAAAAAAAATAAAAAACAAACCAGAAGCAATAACAACAAGAAACTGTAGTCAGTTTCGACCATTAAATATCCTTGCTGGCGTTTAATATAATATAAAATAATAATATATCCACAAACAATATTTTTCATTTAAAAAATTCTTTTTTTTATTCCTTTTTATTAATGAGCTTTTTGATATATTGGCAATTTTTGTAAGAAAGGAAGCATAGCACAAAATTATGATATCTTTAGTTAATAATTTTTTTCTCAATTTTGGTCAAGTAGTTTCAATGACTATAAATTACAATTGTATAAAATTTGTAAAATTTAGTGAAGATATATTTTAAGTACAAAATGTTATACATCTCCACATAAAATGGATAATTGGGGGAGCTTTATTGTTGTTCTATATTTATAAAATTTTGCTCATTATTACTGGTTTGATTATTATTGCCAAATAGTTAAAAAATTGGCAAAACAAAGTTCACAGGTTATTATAATTTATTTGCAAGTTTGTTTGATAGACATTGAAGAATACAAAAGTTTATCAAATAAAAAACTAATGCAAACCCATTTTTTAAAGTAGTTATATAATATTGTTGTTGGCAGCGTTAATAATAAAATATTTTATTTTTTTTGAAATATATGTAAACGCACAATACTATTTCATATCCATCCAAATGCTAAAAGAGAACGTTTTTATGCAAAGAATAAATATCTAAAAATAAAAAAAATACATAACGATATACCCTTGCATCTTGTCTTTTTCGAATGGACACAGGGTATAAAAAGCAAACCAAGCCAAAACGATGCACAGCGAGTTTTATTCTCTCTCTCGTCGGGATGTGTCTCCACTATTGCTGTGATTCCATGAAGTCTGCTTGTTTTTAATTTAAAAGCCCAACAGCGCGCATTTATTTATATGCAGCACGTGATTTTTATGTTTCCCTTTTTTCCACACACGCACACATATCCAGCACATGTATATGCATCTACACGCTGTATATATAAATATTTCATTTTGCCATTTGTCACGTGCATTTTTTATGCACCAACGCGTCGCATACGCGATATTTTGCACATAAAAAATGGAAACGCAAAGCACCCGCAATACCTTTTGCTTTGGTGTAAACGCTGCAGTTTATTTAATATTTCGTTGCCATTATTTTGCATAGTTTTATACGTATTTTATTTTATTAATTGCACGTCACGCCGGAATAGCTCGGATTCGGATTTCGCAAATGGCACCCAAGAGCTGTTGTATGTGGTTTTAAGTGCTTCCGTCGCGCAAGGGAATTAAATTGGTTACGGCATTTTTTGGCCGTTCCCTTACTGGCAAAAAAAACTGCCATTTGATTCATGGTTTACTTAATTTATGAATGCAAATTAAGTAAGGCAGATATTTTCAAATATAAAGCGAAAGTGAATTATATGCTAAAATATGAGCAAAATAAACTAAATATATGAATACAGGTTACAAAATTAGCAAAAACTATGCATAAATATGTTCACTTGTGTTGGTCGCATTAAATTTATATATAATTTAATTTAAGCTTTAATTTAAGCTTCATTTGTATCTTTTATTTTAATTTCCTTGGATTTCTCTATATTTGCGCTCTTTTTAATTATGTTCGTATATTTTACTAATGGCTAGCAAAATAAATAAAAATAAAAATATTAACCTCATTTTTATATACTAATAAAAAGAAAAAATCAGCCAATTTACAAACAAACATTCATTTAGCAACCTTTTTTCTTTGTAAAATCTTTGGATGTTTCATGTTGGTTTGCGCTTAACTTACACAAACTAAAAATTCGGAGAAATGCGGTTGGGTTTTCGATTACAAATAAACGTTTTTGTTGTCTGATTTGACCAGGTCACAAAAAGTTTATTAAATTTAATCTCATTTGCTGTTTTAAAGGCCATATATAGTTATATACTTTTTATTTGATAAATACTGTTTTATTTAGTTAATTCATATGTGTCGTGGATTCTTAGTTAGTATACAATTAGGTATACATTTTATCGAGTTTATCCATGTTGTTCAAATATTTCAAGTGTCCTTGGAGAATAGAAGGAACTTTGCTGCTATTCAAAGCTCGCAGCTGATGTTAGCAATAACAAAACCCGAACTTTGCCAACAACCAGCGGAATCAGTTGCATGCCACACAGTTGCAACAACCCCGCTCCTTACCTAAAGCATGTATGAAAAGTTTTTGTAATGTTGCGTTTCGTTTGCTTGACAGGTTGGAAACTTGGCAAACGATGGCATCAAATTGGCAACTGGCGCGAAGGAGCGTCGCTGCACATTGGCGCCGCACGATGGGCTCGAGGAGGAGGCGCGCGGTGGCACTTTACGTGCCCTCTGGACGCACGGCGGACCAACGGCAGCCTTTGTGCACATTCTCATCGCGTTGTGTTTGCTGCTGCCGCGACTTTTGCTGGAGGCGCGCATCATCGAGAATGGGCTGTTGCCGAAAGGTGAGTGTAATTAAGTGGAGTGCGGGATGAGTGTGCTGACAATGTAATGTTGGCGACTGTCAACAGACGCACCAACAGCAGCACAAAAGTATGCAATGCAAAATTATCAACGACAGGAAGTTGCCGCAGCGCCATTTTATATATATATACTTTTTTTTACGGCGCCTCGACTGCGCTTTATTGTTGCGCTTTTATTGCCCAATTGCATTTCAATTTTGAACTTCCGCCTCGGCAGGACAAACACATTGTTGCAGCTGTTGTTGTGGTTGCGTTTTCGTTAAGCGTACGCCATGTGGTACATTGTCAGTTGATGAATACCCCGTAAAAAGTGCCAAAGGCATCGGAATTCCGCTTCACTTCATTTGTTTCTGCAATCAGTTCCACATTTGTGTCCATTGTGCAATTTAATTAAATTATTTCGACTGCGATCGTCAACTTAATTGGCCGCCAGACAATCATCAAATGTCGCACGGCAAAGCAATTTGAACATTTACAAAAACGTTAGCACATAAAACTGTTTGGCCAACAAGTTAGAGCCGTAATATCTGCAAGCTTCACAAAGTGAACTTAAGGGAATATCTGAAAAGAAGTAGGCGGGGAAGAGAGAGAGAGAGGGAGAGAAAGCGTGAGTCAGAGAGAATGTGAATATGAGCAAACTGTGCACCGGCTCAAGTCACTTCAAAGCGATGGCAATCGCTGGGGAAATTTGGTCGGAAAATATATGCATGAGTCGCTGCTTTCACGAGGCAAACAAAAACAGACCCAAACATGCCCAATATGGCCGCACACACACACGGGCTAACAACCACAGGAGTAAACACGGCGACACTGACATGCACACAAATAGGTTGACAGCCAACCGGGGGCACGCCCATTATGGGCAGCAATAAGCCATGTTATTAACAGCGTGCAGGCGGGCAGCCAGGCAACCAACGAACCGAGCCAAAACTGTGCAAATGTTAGCTCAATGAGCAGGAGCAGAAGCAGAAGCGGGAGCTGGAGCAGGACAGTCGGGACTCTGGCAGGCCTCTGTTTGCTCATCGCCGTCTGTGCACGTGTGTGCGCATGTGTTTGTGTGGCAATGTACTCTCTGCTTACATATGCACGGTAAGTTGCGCTGATGCCACTCTTAGCACAGTAAACTAATGCCACAGTAAATGCCAAAAACAAAGAATTACAAATAGGAAACCATAGAAAAAAATACGGTTATATAAAAAAGCTGTCGAACAGGCCCCTTTAGTCGTTTTAATTTCCATGGAGAAGTTAAAAA
>SCDT01001648.1:0-28494 GCA_004143765.1 Drosophila melanica
GCCCGCAGTTTACTCGTTTGACATTAATCATTGTATACTTATGGGCGCGCCATGACTTTGTTACGCAACCAGGGTTGGGTTGGGATGGGGATCGAAATTGAAATTTTTAATTTACCGCATTCACATATTTTAAATAAGAAAAAGCCGAGTTATTGTGTGAAACACATTCTTATTTAAATTTTTCGTGGAATTTTCAGACTTTTTCCCTCATTAATTCGTATTTAATTTGCAATTCATTAATCTAATTTTATTTTTAAAAACTCTTATTACCCGTAAAATGTACCACAGCAAGTGAGAGGGCTCTAGTCGGGGTCGCCCGCTCTTTTAAATACCGAGATATCGTAAAAAAACAAAATGTTGTTATCGATATTAATGAAACGGAGCAAGTTATCGAAAAGAATGATAAACTTCATTTAAAAACTTCAAGCAAACAATAATCAAAGCTGTTTGTAAGACTTGTTATTTCTCTACTTTTTATGTTCCGGCTATTATTTCTCTATTGAATTAGTAGCATTTAAGATGCAAGAGCTAATTAGTTATATTAAAGTTAAAAAATATTTAAAAATCAAAGTAAAAATTAATGAAATG
The DNA here is from genome assembly GCA_004143765.1 of Drosophila melanica. Lineage (NCBI taxonomy): Eukaryota > Metazoa > Arthropoda > Insecta > Diptera > Drosophilidae > Drosophila > Drosophila melanica. The sequence goes on from SCDT01001648.1 coordinate 589, forward strand.
TAAAAACAAAATTAAATTACAAAATTATATTCCCTTGTAATTTTGAATTATTTGGCTAAAAGCCAAAAAGAATCATAAATTTGTTTTTATAAAAGTAAAAAAGTTTATTCCTCAATGTCAATCTAGCTATAAAAGAAATAATATTAATAATAATACAACAAAGTATTTGATAAATTTATATATATATTATTTCAAAAACTCTTTTATGATGTAAAATATGAAACAATAAAGCAAAACTTAAAAAGAATAATAGCTAAAAATTAATTTCGACTAAATAGAGTATGCTTTCCAGCCCTGACCAAATAAAATAAGAAAACTAAATGTGTAGCTTCTTTTTGCGCAAAGAGCGTTTGTCAGACCCACATCAGGCCAACAAGCAAATGCAGAGGACTGCAGCAAGTGCATTTTGTTTGCGCTTGCCGCATCTAATGAAGTAATAGAAAATGCAAAGCGCTGCACAAAAAATGGAGTGCAATTTTTCAAAAAAAAAAAAGAGCATACAATTATGCTGGTTGGCAACTGGCAAACAGCAGCAGTGGCCATAAGGTGGCCAACGTCACGCAGCACATGCGGCAGGCGGCAGGCAGCGTGCATCACGTTGCAATTTCAGAGTTGCGTCACAGCGTTTGCAATTGCAGCTAATAATAATAATAACAGCTCATGAGCAGTGACGTTTGACAAATGGTGCAGCGAGACGGGAGCCATTTAACATGCAAACTGAGCTGCAGCGGGCAAAAGTATTCCACAGACATTACTTTTTATTAGCAGCAGCAGACAAACATAAATAGAGCAGGCGCAAACTGGGAGAGTGTGGTGGCTCATCAGCCAAATGGGGGAAGAACCAGACTCAAGTTGATCGGCTACATAGAGAATGGTTCCTTCTCCGTCATGACAAATGTCAAGTCAACGTTTAAAATCATCTTTAACTGCTTGCGGAAAAGAAATGCGAACCAGCGGACCAGCTGTGAGGCTAAAACGTAAGAGAGCTTTCGTTCGTCATTGTTAGCCTGGTCAAAAGTTTTGCGTTGATTTTCTTTTCCCCTGTTGTGTGTGTTTGTCTATTTATTAAAAAACTTTTGTAATTATAGCAATGCGTCTGGTGCTGTCGAGCACCTGAAACTAGACACAGTTTTCTGCCTGTCTGGCGCTGTCATTACATCAAAGCAAATTAAAATCAAGCCAGGCGAATGACGGCTTCTAATGCATTACACAAATTATGGAAGCTGTTTATAACACAAAAGGCTCTCAGACAGCTCATAAAAGTGGCACTTTTAACACAACACCTTGCAGTTTGTTTTTATTTTCATTTTTGTTGTTTTATTTTATTTATTTTATTTTTTGTTGTTTTGCAGCAAACTATTGTAATTATTTTGAACAGCCAATAAGGGCAATGAAGTTTTGGCCACATGGCTATATAGAAACACATAGAACGACAGCTAATGGCCAAGCAGAAATGACCTTTGCCACTTTTGGGACACGGACGGAACACAACACACAGATATGGATACTGTTGCTGTTGTCTGTTCTCAAGAATTTTGTACGGCAAACACACACAATATGGCTGCCAAGTTGTGTCCGGTACAGTGGCCCCCAACCCATCGACCCCAGGTTGGCCCCGAGTCGGTTTCATCATCGTGTTGTTGCCCCCCAAAACATGACACTCTCTGTGTTTGCCGTATTTGCTGCGGACCATTTTCTACAACATTTTTGGGCAAATTACATAAACAAATGCCGTAGCAAATTTTCGAGGACACTGGTCACTGGCCAGTTTACATCAGGGTAAACCGACGGGTATCTGGAAAGCATCTGCAAACGTTCTATATGTATATAAAAAGAAAATTGTTAAAAATAGTTTCGATGGCATTTACTTGCACATAGTTGCTATTTTACACAGCTCGATAAACATTTCATTTATGTAAAGGGTAAAATGTTGTTGAAATTGTCGAAAAAGTTAAATGTTTATAATACCATTATGATTAATTTTTGTTGTTATCATGCAGCATACATTAATGAAGTTTCTGCGAAGATGTTGGCAAACATAATGATGATATATACATATATCGGTTGCTAAACCAACAGCTGCTTATCTTCGGTATATCCATAGAAAACAAACCGAAAGTGCATATATTACTTGCGGTTGGAAAACCGCATGCAAACAGAACAACAGCAGCTAATTAATTTTAATAAATTGGCCGCAGACACAATCACACACACACACACACTCTCACAGACGCACAGACAGACACAGTGTTGCCGTTGCCTAGGCTCCATCTTTTGTCTGATGCCTAAAACGAAAATTAAATAAATCCTGTGCCGTCAAATTAACACACGCAAGGCCTGTCCTCTGCAGTGCGCCCGAAAAGTATACTACGAAAACGCTTCCGCCGCTGCCGCCATGGACACGCCCACTTGCTAGAAGGTACTCCTCGGGCGTCGCCAGCTTCTTCATCGGTTGTCTGTTAAAACGCCGCATATGAATATTTATGTGTGCGAAATTGATGCCGCTACAATTACCGTTACCGCTAACTACACACAGAAAGACCCACGCACACACACACACACGCACACACAGTCACACACAGTAACAGCTGCAACAACAACAACTAAAAACAGCTACTGCCAATTTACGGCACTTTTGCTGTAGAGTTTTGCTGGCGAATAAATTATTGACAGCTTGTAAATTTCACTAAAGTCAGCTGCGGCTTGTGTGTGAATCTGTGTATGTGTGTGCGTGTGCCATAAAATCTGGCAAATGTACACATATATACATATGTAATGTATTGGGCACGCATAAACTAAATAAGTCAGATAGTAATGGTCTTGTGTCCGACGAAATACAGGGTATATGCTTAGATCACTGAATAGATAACAATTGTGATGGTAAAAAAAATAAATAATCGAAATCGATGTATCGATATTATCAGCACCGATTTGTTACAATTTTTTCGTTTCGATATAAATCGATCGTTGCTTATAAATAAATCGGTGTTTAGGCAACTTTAAGCTAAAGCTGACATTTTCGTACATGAAGACATTTTTCAAGAAAATGTTGTCTTTTTTCATTTGTGGTTTTATGTTAATTGTCTGTAAACACAATGTACACCGCGCTATGCGATTGTCATGAATTCAATTATGTTAATAAATTATTGTCAACGCAATTTAGACCGCTCTATGCGATTCTCATAAATTCAAGTAATGACTGCAAAATCTTGTTTACTTCTTTTCTACCTTACTCGCTTTTACACCTTCTTGCTTCTTTATTTACACACTATCTCCATATCTCTCCCTCTCTCTTTCTCTCACTCTCTCTCTGTCTCTCACTCTCTCTCTCTCTGACTCCCTCTCACTCTCTCTCTCTGACTCCCTCTCGCGCTCTCTCTTCCCCCCTATCTCTCTCTCGCCCTCTATCTCTCTCTCTCTCTTTCTTACTCACTCTCTCTCTCTCTTTTACTCACTCTCTCTCTCTTACTCATTCTCTCTCTCTCTCTCTCTCTTACTCACTCTCTCGCACTCACTCACTCTCTCTCTCTCTCTCTCTATCTCTCTCTCTCTCTCTCTCACTCTCTCACTTTCTCTCTCTCTCTCTCTCACCCTCTCTCTCTCTCACTCTCTCACTTTCTCTCTCTCTCTCTCTCTCACTCACTCACTCTCTATCTCTCCCCCCCCCTTCCAGCCTCTGTAACGCTTTCCCTTACTATAGATAAACATATCTCTTACTCCCAGCTCTACCACTGTGTATTGTTTATACCCTATACCAATTACACATTTTTAAAGCTGGGTATATATGTTTTTAACAGACAGAAGGAGACAGCTTCCAGCCCGTGAAATGTTTATATTCTTGGTCAGCAACAATCGATGTTCATTTCGGATTAAAATCGCTAGGTAACAACAATGAATGTGTTTTTTTTTTGGCTCCTCTTTTTTTTTTTTGGCCAAAAGTTGTTGGTTGAGAGAGGGGCAATGAAAGGATTACCAGTGTCAAGTTTCTCGAGAGCAAAGTAGATTTTTTCTGTTACCATGTGGTAAGCAAATGTTTGAACTAATGGGCAAACATAAAATAAAACGGGTTTTTTAATGCCGCCAGTATTCGCAGCGGGCTCCAAAGCACGGCCCGAACAGGCCGCATTTGCATATTACACACAGAGAGAATAAGGATAAAAGGGGATTGCAACGGGCTCTGGCCGGAGAGCTAGGCGTGGAAATGCTCGTCACAGTGCAGCGTTAATTTCTTTGCACTTTTACAGAGCTTCACTAATTTTTTATTTTACAGGCTTCCGTTTTCAGCACACTTAATTCCATTTGAAACTCGCATGCGATGATGTCGCTATTAAGGACACATTAGCCGGAACACTCTGGAATTATGTGTGCGGCCAACGCCAGGGCGACAATGCAAGCATGCATGCTAATGACACGGAAAGATACAAAGACACTCGCACTACACAAACACTCTGACACACACACACACACACACACACAGAGAGACCATTGCATTAGTTTACAAAAAGAATTCAATCTGCATATTTGCACTTGCAAATACACTCTCGCACAAATGAATAGTTTCATAATTTAAAAAAAATAAATAAATACATATATATAACGGCAATTTCTATTCAAGCGATATGCCGATATAATAAAAATACATTTTCCGAATAGAATATTCAATTCTAAATAAGAGACGCAAGTTTTGGGAAAGCTCACATTCAATATAACACTTCCAAAAAAAAACTGTTTTTTGGCTCAACTCAATCGGTTTAAGGAATATAAATCTGGTTTGCTGATATACAGTGATTATTTAAAAACGAAAATTCATTTTTTTTATTTTATTAACAGCAAATATTTGAATTTTGCTTGTTAAATATGTTGCACATATTCAGTTAAGGGGGAGTGTATGCACTATCTCTCATCTTTGGTTCACACTGTTGCCGTCCTGCTCGCTGCGTGCATCCAATGTGTGACATTGTCTGCACTGAGCCTTGTTTAAATATATGTTTTTTTGGGTCCTACCAACGTCAACCAAAAAAATAATACATAAATAAGAAAAACCTGACAGCTGCCAGCTGAGCGCCTGTGACTCGCGGCAATGTCAGTTAAGACTTCCTGGCCAGGCCACAAGCGAAGCGCTTAAAAACAGGGTGTACCGTGTTTTTGGCAGTGGTCGCCGCCAAGTGTAATTGAAATAATATTGTTGCCCAAATTGCACAATTGCTTTCGATATGGCCTGTATATTTAAGCATGATTAATGACGCCATATGACGACCAGAACGTGGTTGTGGCACATCGAGATTCTCGAATGTCGAAAAGCATTCGAAATTCACGAAACGCAGAGAGAGCGAAAAGAGAGTTGAGTACGTATAAGAGAAAGCCGCAGGCAAGCTCTCTCAATGTTGTTGCCATAAACTGTTGCGTGTATAACAGTTAAAAGCATACTATATATGTATGTATATATATATATATCAGTTCACCAAGTGCAATAGGTTTACAGCTCTGTAATGTTAACAATTTGTGAGGTGATTGTTAAAGCTGGTTTTCAATATTTTGTTACATATAATTGAAGGAAATATTAAATTTTAGTAAAAGTTGAATTTAATCGTTAGCTCACTTACCTTTAACAGCCAAGTAAATATTTTGTGTGTGTATACATATCCTTTATAATACCATTAATTTATTTGTCTATTCTAGACAGTGAATTTGCATAACGTTAATTAAGAGCAAATAACGGAAACGGCACACAAATTTACTCCTTGAAATAAGAATGATTCGATTTGTTCCCATTTTGCACAGTAAGAACTTTAATTGGCGAGTCGCAAGCAGCGTGTAAAGTGGCTGTCAGTCTGTGGCACAAGTTCTGAAATAAAAAAGAAAAGTTGAGGAAACATCTCACAAACCGAAAATAATATCAACAACAAATACTTCTTACACAGCCAAACAGACAGACAGACACTCTGGCAACGACACAGAAGTTGGCTTCGTCTATGAACTGCTACGACAATGTTTTCATTACGAGCCCGCCTCCTAAGTGTGGGTATGTGTGTGAGTGCGAGTGTGAATATGTGAGTGTGTGTGAGTGTTAACGTCAGCCAAACAAACGAATATGCTTGATGAATACTCGACATCACGTACGCTTGAGAATTGTACGTGTTTCCATTGTAAGAAAAGTCAAGCCCGAAAGCATGGCAGACAAAAGCGAGTATCTACAGCTGGCCAGGCCAGGAAAAACAGTGAAGCGTGCAGGAAACTGAATAACTGTAACTCCGGTTACAGCAAGACGCTCGCGGTTATGCGGCGGCCAAGTGCGAAATCCAGTGCCAAAAAGCCGACACCAGAACGAAGAGCAAAACAGCTCAAGAGCGCGACGCGCACAATACAAAACGCCATTTATCATATTCGTGGGCTACCCCCTTTCATTTCTATTTTTCTGGATCACGAATGTTTTATTGCAATTTATCATTAGACGACAGCACACACACTCACACACACACACACACACAAAAGGGAGACGCACGCACATTTACAACTCGTTACAACGAATCCCTTCCCGAACATCTTCTCAAGCCCGGAAAAAGGTGTTTCTGCAAGCGCAGTTAATTTGATAAACTGTGCTTGTCGCTATTAACTGTTGTTGTCGGTTGTCTTCTGCTGTTTTTATTTGTTGTGCACAACATGTCGCAGCTGGCACGCCCACCTCTGCGAGTGCGGAAACTGCTACCTGCTACATCCTATATACGAGTTAGACAGTTTAATCACAATTTAAGTACGAGATGGAAGCATGGTTTACCGGCGACTTAATAGATATTTTGATTTGTTAGTTTTGTATCTGACTGCTGAAACTGTCATATATACGAGACACTATTTAAGCACCAACAGTATTAAATTGTAATGTTAGTAAAACATTTTTGCAATTTTAGCTCGATATAATTTTTATGATGTACATCGATCTTATTTTTTAAGTTTACGCCATCTTTAAATATGGCGACCTTCATGTTAGTGATGTTAAAAATAATCTAAACAGCTTTGTATCGATATTAACTGCGATATATACTGTTTTACGACCTTCACGCTACAAATGTTAGAAGATAATCGAAGCATCGATGTTTTCCAATTTGAACTAATTATAATAATTCTAATCCGATGTAAAAGATCGATGCTAGTTTCGTTTTAACATCACTAGTATCGTGCGATTTTCCCACACAAAGTCATCTTGTCAATCTCTGTGCTGTGTTGGTTTAGCTGCCCTGAAATTAACAATAACATTTCATTAAATTCATTAGCAAGACAAATATTTGTGTAGCTAATTAGTTTTAATTACAGGCAAATTTCAATTGTCAATTTAGCAAGTGCTGCGTATACGCAACATTAATGGGCCACATGCCCCATAAAGGGGCTATAAAGCAAAAAAATATAAAAGGAAACATCGAAAAAAAAAAGTAAGTATAATAAAACCAAAGGCAAAAGAATCAGTCATTGAATTAAATTTTAAATTGATTTGGCGTAAATTAAATTCAATGTGCAAGAAGCTGTACAAATGAAAAGGCTGCGGGGCAAAAGTTGAAGCGAAAAATAGCAAATAATAGTGACATGACGAAATACAATCATAATCATGGTGCAATGCAACCGCACAAAAACTTTCCCCATCAACAATAAGCAGGACAGAGTCGGAGGCACTAGCCATAGAAGAAGTTGATGCAGGAACAGAAGGAGGAGCAGCAGGAGAAAAGCAACAGAGCAAATAACAAGCAGCATAATAGAAGAATAGTTGTTGCTGCTGCTGTTCTCACTGAAAGAAAAACTAAGATATACAAGGAGACACAGGAGGGTGAATGGATACGACAACCACAACAGAAATAATAATGGCATATAAATGAAGTAACAAACATTGTTTTCCTTTGACATAACTCATTAACCAGCAGAGGCCACAAGACGAATTGAGGCAAGCCAAAGTCAAAGTTGGCAGTTGCAGTTGCAATTGAAGTTAATGCTGGAATGCCAAGACAAAGATGGAGATGGAGATGGAGATGGAGCTGAAGTGGAGGGCAACCCAAAAGCTGCACAAAAGCGTGCTGACAGCATGTAAATTAATGTCTTGCAACTGGTCGCCAGCAGCGGCAGTGGCAGCTGCTGTTTTAGCTTTGGCTTTAGCTGATTTTAATAGACCCCAAGCGAAAATTTCTTAATTAAAACAATAAGCAGGCGTAGGGCCACGCCGCAAATGTCTGCAATAATATGCATGGCACACACACACACACACGAACACGCACGCACACACACACAGAAACTAAAGCAGCCATAAGGCAACATCAACAGCTGCCAGTTGGATGATGCTCTGTTGGCGTGGCAAATCTATCCGCAGAAACGCGACCGCAACCGCAACGCGTCGCTTGCTGGTGTCCTGTCAGCAATGTCGACACGACGGGAACGTCGACGATGCTCCTGTAAATGAAGAAATTCCGCTGTCGTCTGTACTGTCTTCGGTTCGGTCGGCTCCCTTCGCCACGTCGCCAGCTCTGGTCTACCTTATGACTAATGATTGAAATTTCATGCGCCATATGGGGTGCGAACTCTACAGTTAGTTGTCTGTTCATTTGGCTGCCATGATATGGCAAAAAAAAGGTATATATATATATATATATATGTATATAGTGAGCTAATTAGGGAAGAAGAAGAGTGTCTGTTTCTACGTTTAAGCGAAGCTACGCAATTAAATGCTTGCCAGCACACTTTTAGGCGTGTAAACACGCGCACAAACGGCGAATTCACAATTGGCAATCAGAAATTGGCAATTGGCCGTACGTGATTTAGCAAAAGTTGCACGCACGCACACACACACACACACACACACGCTTACACACACACATGCGAATGGGGAGGCGTGGCTGTATAATCGATTTTGAAGTGCGAATCCATTGCCACGCCTTGCCTACTTTGAGGCGCTCCCCTTGACGCTGCCTACAGTTATTTGCGGCCATTTTTTAATCTACACTTGAACGCCGGCCTAGCACGCGGCAGTATTTGCGCAACGTGATGAGATTTTGCGGTTGCTAACCAATCCAATGGCCTTTTTATTTACATTTTTCTCAGCTTTTGCTTATCGATCTCTGGCTTTAGCTCTAGCTTTGGCTTTGGCTTTGGCTTTTTGGCCCTGTTGCCCTTGTCGCTTACTGCGCCTTCGATGCGGTTGAATTTCTTCTTTTTTTTTTTTGCTTTTTTGGGTTTTCGGTTTTTTTTCTTGCGCCTTAAAGCAGACAGCAAACAGGCAATAGCTGCTAGGCCCAAAAAGTTTGCTTGACTGCCGACAAAGCCAGCAAAAAACGAAAGAAAAAAATATGGTGTTATAAATTAGAAATATTTGTCTGGCCGGCAGAAAGCGTAAAAGCAAGCGTGCTCTATTCGAAAATACCCGACTATGAGATACCCTAACCTAACACAGTGTTGGCTTGTTACCAACATTTCAGGCACCCACTATGACAACTAAATTCTTAAATAACTTCTAAATCTCATAAAATATTTAGGATTCAACAAAACACATTCGAATTTATGTGAAAATCAAAAATCAGTTTTTGAATTGTGGTATTTTATATTTGGAGCAACTGAAGGAGGTTTCTAATATATTTAAAATATGCGTTTGCTTTCCGAAAAACCTAATATTCTAAAATTCCGAGATGTGTTAATGATCAATTTCTTATTTTTTTTTTTTTTATATTTTTTTATATCAATAAATAAAATGGGACAAGATATAGAAAAAATTAATAAACTGGTTCTGCATATAGATTAGCAGAGTATATAAAAGAAAAGCTTACAAACGTCTTGGTCAAGAATATATATAGTTTATCACTTCTGAATGTTACATACCCTTGCACCAAACCAATATGCACTTTTGAAATGGGTTCAGGGTATACAAATTATAATTTCATAACTTAATTTCAATATGTTTTAAATTGTAGCTTTAAAGAGTGCCACAAAAACTGTTTTTATTTATGTAGAACAAAAATTAATTTAAAGTGTTATCACATCAAAAAGTATTTCATATAGCAAATTCATCGATATTGTCAATAGTATCCATCTCGACCGCATAGTTGACCATTGGCTTGGTTAACACTGCGGCTTGATTTAGTAACTGTTGCTGTTGCTGTTGCTGTGTAGACCGTGTTTTCAATTGGTTTTTACGATTTCGCTTTTCCATTGAAATTTAGCCACTTAGCTGGCTGCTTTTGGTTTGACTGCACTCTAGACTTTAGACACCAGATGGTGCCAGGTGTGTGTGATTATGGCGGTTGATTCGCGTAAATGGCGCTAATGGCCGATCGAATGGAGCCCGCAAAGCGTCCGTAGTCCACTTATCTGCATATCAAGTGCATTTCGCGCGGCAATTATTTTTGCTCAATACCCGGCACTTGACTTTAAATTGTCGCCGGCTGTGTCAGTCCCACCTGGAGCAGCCATCGTGCCACATCACCAGAAAGAGAAACTGCTGTTGCCCCTTACGATTTTAATTTGTCGCCCTGTGCCAATTGTTAAGCAAAAGTGGCTAATTTGAAATTCTTTTGAGCGAAGTGCGCACATTTGTGAATGCCAACTTGACGACATCGTTAGCCCAGCTGTGCCCACCGTGGGGAGCGGGGGGGGAATTGAAATTAGTAACTGGGAGAACTGGTAGAACTGCGAACTTGGAGCTGTGAACTGTCTGCGGCTGTTGCTACTGCCTGCCTGCCAGCCAGCCAGCCTGCCTTTGTCTTTGTGTCACGCGGCATGAAATTGAATTTTGGTTCGCAGCAGTTGACTGGCGACGAAAGCCAGCCAATTGGTCCGAGCCCCCCCGGTCCCAGTCCCAGTCGCAGACCTCATTTGCCACCCACCGACGCTTTGCGCTCATAAGCCTTGCCTTCAATTATGGCTTACGGCCAAACGCCGCCATTTTGACACTCATACAACGTAATTTGAAATGAATGAAAATTCTTTATAACTACCGTCAGTTTTTCCTGCTGTTTTCACTGTTGTTGTTGTTGTTGTTGTTGTTTGTGCTGTTGTTTTTCTGCGCTTGAATTTCAATTTACATAAGTCTCTGCATCTGTACCCACCAGGCCAGACTATGGTTTCAGTCTCATCTTCCCTGCCCTTTGTTCAACTTTTATCTTAACTTTGTGCCTCGTTTTTCTCAACGTATTTTTTGTTGGCTGAGAAAACTTGAGTTGTTTTTGTGGTTAAATGTAAATTTTATTGAATTTAACTCTTTTGTGTCTGTCTGGCTAAGCGTTAAAGAGGAAATTGCATAATTATGCCTAATCTTGAGACCCACTTGCGAAATATGCAATGCAAAACGAGGAATCGACTCCCAAATCGGTCTGGGAATTAGTTTCAGCTGCCGCAAAGTGGCTGCGTTCTGTTTGACAAAGCGTATTCATTATTGGTAGCATGTAACGCTAAAAGCCACTTCTTATCTCTTAGATTATTTGAGAGAGAGAGAGAGAGAGAATGAAATGGAGAGCATGGCATTTTTTATCGTTATATTTATGCAACATTTCAATCATTAATAAATCAATTAAAATAAATTGGAATTTTGTGCGCTGATGTTGAACGCGAAACGGTTTTTTTTTTTTCGGAGCCCCTTTCTTCGATTGTGGAACTGAATTTCTGTGATGGGCTTTGGTTCCATGCCATTTAATGCAATTACGTAAAGCTCTCTTAATATTATTGCTGTTGTTGGTTTGCCAGTTGTTGTCGATATAAATCAAAAAATGAATCATTTGACGCGCTCGACAGATCGCCAGAGCCTGGCGAACAGCTTAAATTATTCATTTGATTTACGGGAACACAAATTCGTAACCGAAATAAATGTTAACCGAGAGAGGAGAGATGAGCGATGTGGATTTAAAATGCATTTTCATAAGCAGCAAACCAAAAAAAAAAAGCATTTAATAATGCGCTAATCGGGTGGGCACGACTAGGAGATACCCTAGATAAAAACCAGCATTAATATCAAACTAAATTCTTGAATAACTTTTAAACTGAAAAAGTCAAAACTTTGAAAAGATATTAATTTTCATCGATATAAGTAAAACAAGATATCGAAAAAAAATTTAGGAAAATGTGTAGTACAACTTTTCAAGTCTCTAGTCTAATCTTGATTCACTGAGAGATACTTTCCACTGCCTATTTCATATATTTCCATATAACCGTTATACACTTTTTAGCCAGTTAGAATGAGTTCAGTGTATAATTATGTTTGGCAGACAAACACAAAAGTACAGAAAGATAGTTGGCACAAAACATCCTTTTTCCCAATTCTGGACATAAAACTACTTTCAGCGCATTACAAGGCAGACATGTCAAAAGTTGTACGACGGCTGTCGAAGTGCCTGGCATAAGGCTGGAATAAAAGGCGCACAGGCAATGTCGACGACGGACCGAAAGTAGCAGCAAATCCCTGCACTCACAAACACACACACACACACATTTAAACATATCAATAAGCGGGCGGTTAGACATGAGCGTTAAGAGCATTAGAACTTTGCCCGAAAGTATGCAATCCTCCCCTCTAATAGTAGATGCCAAACACAAACTGCTGTTTTCAAAACTGGCAAAGTGCAACCAACTGCCCAAAAAAAATATTCTCTCTTCTTTATATTTATCTCTTTAATACATTTTCAGGTGCTTAATTCAAATTTCCAACAGCAAATAAATTTAATATGGAAAAAATCCATTACCAAAATTAACAAAAACTATTGAAAGCCTACATTTTGTAGCCAGACGAAGGCGTATTGAATTTTTCTTTCTTTAATATTTTCACGTGTATAATTTAAATATATAAAAGATTCCAACTGCAAATAAATTTAATATGGAAAATCCAACACCAAAATAAAGAAAACTAATCTAAGCCTAAATTTCGTAGCGAGACAAAGTCGTTGATTCCTCAATCTTTTCGGTCTGCATCTGCCGTTTGCACTGATGAATCTTTTGGGCAGTTTCGCATTTGTTTGCGCCCCGCAGCAAATGGCATTCATCCTCGCTGGGATTACCCAGCTCCGTTAGCTGGCCAATTGCATCTGGCTGCACAAAGACACCGTCATGCAACAGGCCCAAATGCTCGTAGAGGCAATGGGTGAAGCATCGAGTTGCTTCTGTCGCATTGTCAGAGTCAAAAGCGAGCAACTCCTGCAAGGACACCTCCGTTTGCTGCATACAAATCCGTACTGGTTCCGTGCTGGACTCAGTTGGCGCAGCGTCGATCATTGTAAGTTCCAGATTAGTTTGGATTTTGACAATGCGCGACTATAATTTTAAAAAAAATATTTACAAAATGCAATTAATTCGATTTTTATGATTTTCAAACCTCAGCGCGGACAAACAGGTAAATCAGCACCAGCAAATATATAAAAACTCTCATTTCGATTGTTGTAAAACTGACCAGCAAAAAGGCCGCAAGTCGCGCTTTTTATAGTGTAGATTCCGTAATTTGATTAATCGTGTCATTATAATTCTTACTAATTGCAAATATCAATTCAATGAGCCACATAAACCGCTTAGCCGAAAATTTGCTTTCATTGCCATTGCCAAACAACTTCCAAGTTGGCTGCCCAAAAAGTTTAGCCGCAGTTTTAATAATGCAAAGTAGTCGAAAGCATCCAAAATCAAATTGATGCCAATGTCGATACTTCGAGAGCGGCTTCAAAAACTACTGCTGCCGCTGCTGCTGCTGCTTGGAAAAGTTTTCCAAAAATAAAAAAAAGTTGCCATAGAATTAAAACAAAACAAGTCAGAGTGTTTCAGTCGGTAACACCCGACCAGCTGATACCCTAAAAAAGGCTAAATTGTGAATTGTGAAATTTCTCGAAAATAAATTATATAATTTAATAATAATTAAATAAATAGTAAATTCAGAACATAATTTGAACCAATTTTGGTATTCATACATCCAAAATTTGTGTGATTGTTCATGTTTATCGATTTTAGGGAAAAGTTATCGATCATTTCAAATAAACTGCGCTGCGCGTGGCAGGTGTATTTGAAAAGTTGAAAATTGGCTTGATCAACTGAGCAGCTAATCCTGATCAGAAATACAAATACTTTCATTCTGTCTGTTACATAATTTTACACAAAACAGTATACCCTTTTTAACATTTGTATTCGATACAGGGTATAACAAGATTTTTAGGGCAATGCATTTGATACACAACGAACCATGATTACACTAACATAATTGATGATCAAAAAAACAAGGATTTTTATAAATGAAAAAACGAACTTAAAACTTAATAATGTGTGTATAAAGTCAAATGAAAATTAATATTTCTGTGTGCCGTATTTATTTATGAATAAATAAATTTAATTAAAAAGCTGATATATACCATATATAGCTAAAATAATCTGATGATGAATTTAAGTTCTGTTTATATATTTATAGATATATATTTTAGTTTGCATAGCTTCTGTCTATGTACATATGAATGGAGATGTTAATACTTATGTATGTATATATGCATGTGTGTGTGTGTGTGTGTGTGTGTGTGTGTGTGTGTGGGTTGGAGCACTTCCGCTGCGGCTGCTGCTGCTGTTATGGGCTGCGACTATTTCCGCTGGTCGCATTAACTGCAGGCGCATAACTTTTCCAATTTGCTTTTGGCAATTATTGATATAAGCTAGCGGCAACAACACTTCAGTTCAGTCAGCTCAGTTTTTGCTCTCCCTCTCACCCGCTCTCTCTCACTCTCTGGGCGCTCCTTTGGTTTGGCTTATAAGCATTTTGGGTATGTGAAACGGTCCCGTCCAAGCATATTTTCTTGCATTTTGCGCATATTTGTGCAACATTCTCAAAATTCTTCAACAAAGTTTTGTTATTATTGCCGTTTTGCTCGAGACTCGAGACTGGAGTGGAGAGTCAGAGACTTGGTTTGCAACTGGCTGCCACTTTGATTACTTTTGCAGTTGCCGTTGCAATTAGTTTGTTCATTAGACAAGGCACCAAACCAGCCCATGCAAGAGATAGCGCATACAGAATGAGAGAGAGAAAGAGAGGGGTGAGTATCAGCTGCCTCGAGCTGCGTTGATTGGAATTCACACACTTAATTAGTTGCATGCCCAGTTAATTTTGCTCTTTGTTGCTGATTGTCTACAGTTTTTGCAACAATATACACATTTGTATCTTTAAGATGCGTATGCAAATATGTTTAAAAAATAACGTTTAGTAAATAGGTAAAATGATTTGCAAACTGCTTTAAAGTTACAACCAAAGCCACAGCGATCTGGCGAAGATTGTCCCTTGTTTTGTATCTATTACACTCTGCACACATATTTGTTGCATAATGCCAACTTATGCACTGGCACTGCATTGTTGACCAGTTGTCCGGCAAATGTCGGAGCCAAATCGCCGCATCCTGTCCATTCTCTATTTGCATTATCCTCCCCCCCCACGTCCACCGATATCGTTTTGGTTGCAAAAATCTACAATTCACATGCCGCAAAACAAAGGCAAATGCCAGAGACAAGCTCGTCAAGATGAATGACTTGGAAGCAAATCCAGCGATTCCGGCTTGCATACCAGCATTAGTCCATGTCAGTGGCCTGCACAATTCAAAATGCACATGTCCAGCCCAAAAAAAAATAAAGAAAAACTAAAAAGAAGAAGAAGCAGAGCAGTATGTGACTTGGGGCAGTGGAAACTTTTATTCTGCTGCTTGGTAAATTCTGTAGTAAATTTCATTGAATAAGAAATAAATAAGTAAATACTTGAGATAACTCCAAGATTCTCTCTAGGCTGTGACAATTTTCTGCGGCGCTTTCAATTTAGATTTTCCTCTCTATTTTATTTTTTTTTTTTGTTTTTTTTTCAGCATGCAAAACACATCCACAGCCGCATTTAGGCGCTTTCACTTGCCAGTTTCTAAACCAAAAGACAAATCCCCACAGCCAAAGTATGTGTGGCCAAGCCAAATACGACGACGACGACTATATGACAGCCCGGGAATCGAGGGGAAACGAAATCGACGGTGGCATCGCAACCCAAGTAAATAAAAGTTGGATGGCAAAAATTAAACGTGCCAAAGTCAGTTGACAAAGCATCAGGTAACCACATATATAAATACTGATTTAGTTGTAATGAAAGGGCGTATGGAAGAAGCGTTGGCAGACCTGACAAGAAGTTTGCTCCTCCTTAAATATTTAATTTCTGTTTAGTTCTTCTTCTTCACACTCGCTCACAAAGTGAAAAGAGTATATACCGTGTTGAAATTGGGAATACATACTCATGTCTAACTCCGTTTTTTAAAGTGTTAAAAGTTCGACTGTGCGCCCAATGAAGGCGTGTTGACCAAATTGACACTAATTTATACATGTGTGTAAGACTCAGTTTTTTAAACTCACCTTACTTTGTCAAAAGTAAACCGATTATCAAGTTTGAAGGCATTTTCGTCATTATTTATTCTATAGATTAATAATACATCCAAAATATATGAATTTTTAAAAATAAAATTTTTTTGGCATTTTTTGGTCAAAAATCATGTACTCCCCCCTTATACATTTTCGAAAAATTTTTTTTTCCTAAATTTAGAATTGCGAATTTTTGTTTTTAATCGATTGGAATTATCATAATAAGCATAAAAAACAACGTTTATGGTGATTTTGAGGTGATCAAATTTTTGGTCAAGAATCATCCCAAAATCGACAAAAATTTTGACATGTAAAGCTCTCGGATCCATAGCTCCCATAATTCAAACTCCCATAACTTTATCAAAAGTGAACCGATTTTGATGTTTGATGGCATTTTGGTCATGATTTGTCCTATAGATTGATTCTGCATTCAAAATATATTCGTTTTCGAAAATAATTTTTTTTTGAATTTTTTGGTCAAAAAAGCATGTACCCCCCCTTGTGAATTTCCAAAAAAAAAAATTTTTCTAAATTTAGAATTGCGAATTTTTGTTTTTAATCGATTGTATTTGTCACAAATAGCATAAAAAACAACATTAAACATGATTTTGAGGTGGTCAAATTTTTGGTCAAAAATCATGCCAAAATCGANTTTTAATCGATTGTATTTGTCACAAATAGCATAAAAAACAACATTAAACATGATTTTGAGGTGGTCAAATTTTTGGTCAAAAATCATGCCAAAATCGACAAAAATTTTGACATGTGAAGCTCTCGGATCCATGGCTCCCATAATTCAAACTCCCATAACTTTGTCAAAAGTGAACCGATTTTCACGTTTGATGGCATTTTCGTCATGATTTATCTTATAGATTGAATCTACATTCAAAATATATCAATTTTTAAAAATAATTTTTTTTTGATTTTGTGGTGAAAAAAGCGTACAAAAATAACATTAATGCGTAATGTGTAATTTGTGTACATTATTTATTATTATTATATTTATATTATATTTTTGCTTTTGGTTTTTGTTCTCGAATAATTGTATTAAAATTGGAATTTTTCAATTTGCGCAGACAACTGTGGGACTTCAGCAGAGAAGAGTGGCGGAGGAGGGAGTTTTGGCACGCATTGTTTGCGAGCCGTCATGTGCGACAGCGACAACTTTGCGACGGTCCATGTGAGATCCGGAGACGTAGACGTTTGGAGCTGGCTGTCTGGGATTCTTTGCCTGACTTTACAGAGCGCAATTGTTTGATAATGACACTAACATGATGCTGTACTGACAAACTAGGCAAAAAAGGAACCTTCTTGCCACATTTATTCTTTCTTTTTTTTTTTTTTGGGCAAAAGCCTCACGGAATTTTATACGAAAATTATTTGTAACGGGGCGCCGCTAGCAAATTTTTTTGTGTCCCAGTCGCAGTTGACGTTATCCTAGCCACTGAGTCCTGGCCTAGGCTGGATCTCATTTTGTTTGGCGCTGATTTCCACTGGCTCGAGACCCACTGCAAGCGATTGTAAATTAAGTTTTAAGCAACATGTCTGCAAAAATCATGCCCGAGGACAACAGCCCCGGCCTTTGTTGCTCTCCGCCCATTGCTGGATGCTGTCGCAGGCAGTTGCAAGATTTCTTATTTTTGTTTTCTTATATTTTTTTTTTTTTATTTTTGTATTCCTATTTGAAGAATGGAAATTGTGTTTTGTGTGTGTTGCTGCAGTGGTCGCAATCGTCGTCGTCGTCGTCGTCGTCGGCATGCAGTTCCTTGAGGAGCTGCTTTATTTTTTTTTTTCGTACTTGCTTTCTTTTTGTTTTATTATTTTAGTTTTTTTATTCTATTTTTTTATTGTATTCCGCTCGCTGTGCTATTTACACTGCCACAGTCAACAGTCGGCGTCGGCAGTTGCTTTTCCTGTGCCTATTTATATATTTGCTGTACTTGCCAGGAATAGAACGGCAGGACGTCTCGGTGCATTTGTATTTGTATTTGTATTTGTATTTGTCTTTTAGTTTATTGTGCTGGGGCCACAACAGCTACCAACTTTGCCAGCGAGTTTTGTAGTTGGGCTCCGTTGAGGCAAAGAATTCAATTTTAGAATCGCAAAGGACTCGGCGCAATTGTTGTGGCTGGAGGATAGCTCTGGACTGACTGCATTTGATTACAGCTCGTTTCATTTAAAATGATTTGCGCAGTTGATCAGCTTACGTGCGCCGAGGCAGTGCCTAATTAATGCCACCAACAATCGATACACCATACAAGAGTCGCATGTGTTCGACTTGAAGATACTCTATTTAAAATGTACTCATTTTTCATTTCTTTAGTTTCATTTAAAACAGAAAAATAATGCTTTCAACATCAATTTAATATTACAAAAGATTATAAAATACTGCTTAATACAATATTATTATCAATAATAACAAATACTATTTAATTTACTGTTTAAATTTCATATTTAGAAAGATTTCTATATTAGAAACCTTCCAAAATGTTTGCCTAGAGAAATTCGATTTGATTCAAAACTTTTGCCGTGGAAAACGGTTTCTTTCTTAAATTATTTGAATTATTTTACAAATTTTCTTTTTAGTTTATCGACTAGTTTTTTAGTGCTGATAAGGAATATATACTCGTATTTTTCTTAATACACTGGCCTTTCCTATATACTCCTCTCTGTATAGAGTATATCTATACAAAAATACGGCAACATTTAAGGCTACAAATTTGGTCCGTTCTACCCAAAGGCAATGGTATTGGCTTAGATAGGTGGCTTAGCTGCAATTGCTTTGCAATTAATTAAAGCCCAACAAAGCCGCGCAGACAACAACAAAAAAGTAATCCTGCAAACATGAAGACATGTTTAAGTCCAGCTAAATAACTAGCTCTCATTATTGGATGTGGTGCACCGTCACCCGAAAGTCAGCAACTAGCTGCTGTATGGCCACTGTGCAGCCGACAACACCGAAGATAATTCCGATAATTATTAGCGCAATGTCGCGTATCAGTTTCCAGCGCAATCTACCATAGCCGCGATCATAGTTGACCAGCATGTCAATCAGCGCCGGACACATCAGATTCAAATTGCACAGAGAAAATGCCCCTTCCAGCTCGGTTAAAGCGGCCAAATTGGGCACCACAGCAGCCACAATGCCTGCAAAATAAACATTGATCAAATCAAACAAGTCGAAGACGTCACCACCTACCGCTCAATATCAGAAAACAGATGCGTACTATTATTTCCAATAGAGTACGAAACTTACGCTGAGCGGGCTCCGATCCATAATCACTGAAGATAACCGTAATGACAACAAACCCGTTAAGTGGATAGCTAAGGAATATGCCGGTCGCAATGGATATCTTGATGAATTGTGAGAGGCTGAGAAGAGCATGCGAAAAGAGTGTGATAAACAAGTGAGAGTGCTCTAGTCGGGAGCGTCCGACTAGCAGATACCCTGAACACAGCTGCGAGCTGTCAAAGAGTTATCGATCATTTAAAATAAATCGACGATTATATATATATCGTGTGATGCCCCCATCTGATAATTACATAGATTATCACACAACCATTTTAATATTTTTTTTCTCGCAGTTTCAATGCGTTCAGGGTATAAATACAAACTTTTTACGTTATCCGATCTGATCTACTCACATCTCATTCTGCGGAATATTGAGCGTAATGCTAGCGTGCACCTGCTCTCCATAGCGCCAATAGCCCATGATTCCGAAGAATATGTTTGAGCACAGTATGAAGATTACGGCCAGATTAAGTATTCCAAACACGCCCAGATAGCTTTCTGGGTGCGCCATATTGGCCTCCACGACGAGCATCTGTGTAAAGTTTTTTTAATGTTTAACAAAATGGCATTTAGGGAATTTATTATACGCACCGAGCCTACAGCTGTAAGCGAGAAAGCAGCAATACCGAAGAACATCATGTATTCCGCAGGTGGTTTAAACAATTCGCGTTCCTGTATGCTGGGCAGTCCCTGGAACAGATAGTACAGGATGCACAGGAATCCCGCATAGAGCAGAATGTTTGAGATGAGATTGAGCGGCACCAGATACTTGAGCTTTCGTATCATAAAGAATGGTAATTGCAGCACACAGACACCGAGGATATAGTACCGTTCGTTATAGTCCTTAAAATGATAATCGCCAATTTCCTTAAAATTCTTAGAGACAAATACAATATAAACGCAGCAAAGACCAAATTGGCCAAAAACCAACACACAACTTGTCATAACTCCAGCCGCGCGAGCGAAGCAATGAACGCGACCAGGTCCCAACATATAAGCAATCTGTACTGCTTCCGGCATGGATACCTGCGGTACATGAATTCGGCGACAGCACTCGGTCATCCCAGAGATCTGTGCGGGAAAGCTGAATGCAAATAATTTCAATTGGGCCGTGCGTTGGCCGTGGACAGCGGCAGCATATACACACCAGCAAATGGATGCAGTAGGTAAGCAGTATCATAAGCAGCACCGAGAGCAGCAAGCCGGCCACAATGCCGGAGTAATTAATTGCCAGGGGCATAGCCAGAATGCCAGTTCCTATAACGCACTTCAACAGTGAGATGAACGCATCAAAGTTGCTATGTTGAATAGGGGGATTGGGGACAGAAGCCGAACGAATTACAATCGAAACTGTTTTAATGCTTACTTTAGGGGCACTTCAATAGTGCGTTTCGCATATGGATTGTAGTAGTAAAACGACGACCTGGATTGCCTGTCAGGTGAGAAAGAACAAATTTAATGTTTGTTTAAACTATAATACGAACATACTCACACCAGCGGCGGTTGACCTGGTTGAGAATCCTGTCCAGCATTCGCCATTTGGGCTTTGTTATTATGGGCAAAATAAACAGAAATTTTGATAAGAAACTCAAATGCGTGTAGTTGTATGTTTTTGTGTGTAGTATCTCCGCACACATTCAATTCACTTTAAACTAATCAGTGAGCTTGAACACAATCAAAATCAAAATTGCTGCACATGCGCGACGGCCATTATCATAATATGCGCAAATTATTGCATACTTTGGGGCGTTGTGCCGCATAAACTGCATCAACTCAGTGGACCCAGAGATAGTTACAAAGCCAGCAGACTCGACAATTTGCACAGCGACAGTACAGTAATCACAAGGTAAAGACGACCTTAACATTTTGGAAAAAAATTCTACATCGTAAAATAGATTTTATACTTATCATTCAATTATTATGCGTATTCCTAAAAAAACACAAATTTTAATACTTTGAGCTGCGGCTTTGGAGTGCAGATCTCTGTATAGATTAGCGATGGGTATAAAATAGATGTAAGCGATGTATCGATACATTTAAAAATAACATTTCATTATATTAAATATAACTGTTCTTTCTTTATGAATATAAGAAACCTTAATTGCCGCTTGTCCTCTAGCTAGTTTAGTGATGGGTATACAGTAGGTGTAACCGATATATCGATATATGTATGATAGTGTGAGTGTCGCAGTTAACATTTACAAATAACATTTCATTGTACTACATATAAAAGTGCTTTCTTTAAGAATTTAAGAAACCTTAATTGCAGCTCATACTGTAGCTTGTATCTAGATAACTAGCTATCCAGCTCGAATTTCAATTCCAGCTGCAGGATGCATCTGTCGAGTTCGCGCTGCCGGAGGACGATTGTCATGCCAGAATGTGCACTTCCGCGTCCGCTTAGTTGTGTGAACTTAACAGTAAATTGAATTAAAATTTATTGTGAAAATTGCAAATTCCAAAACGCAGCAGCAGCAGCAGCAGCAGCTACGAGAAGTGGGCTTCAAGGAGACATCAGCGCAAATCCAATACAAATAAAATTAAGTAAAAAGGCACACACACACATGGTGTGTTGGAGAGAGGGAGGGAGGAGAAGGGGGACGCCGTGTGTTTGCACAAAAATATGCAAATGTGATATTGTCGCTGGCGACATTTACAACAATTACAATAACAACAAACGGCAGCGGCAACTAACTGCGTGCGACATGTGACACGATATTCAAATAAAGGCGGCCCAGAGGCAGCTGGCGCAACGTAGGTGGGTAGGCGTGGCATTTATAGCATTGTATTTTGCATAAAAAGGGAAATATGCAGCAAGCAGCGGCGACGAGCAAGAAAACGACCGAGAGCACCAGCACAGAAATCAAATAAAACAAATTTGGAATTTTACAGCAGGCGAGCAGAAAAACCTCTTCTCCAAGTACATGCATACAGACATACATATGTATGTGCACACATACATATATACTTACATACACGAAGGAGACCCGCAGATGACTTGGACTGGCTGTTCTCCAACAGTCAGCAATGTGTGGGAGTGTCTGTCTGTTTTTTCTATGTAGACAAACAGACTGACATTCAATTTAAATTCCTATACAAATAATTGCGTGCCAGTTCCAAATCTGTATAAATGGGGTGGGTGGAGTTGCAACTGGAGCAATGCAACGCTTAGATTATGTTGATTTCTTTACTATTTATTTTTTTCTTATTCTTTTAACTGCGATACGGCGACATTTGCCATAATTTGCCCGGCTCAATGTCAATGGCCACAGACGACGACCGCATCATGCTAATAATTATGCATTCCTTGCGCCGTTGCCAGCTACACTTTATCCTGCGGAATTATTCTGTGCTCATCACCTGCTAAAGTTAAAACAAAAAGAAAAGAAACGGTCAGTTCTAATGTGATTGACTCAAAAATACCCTATATCATTTTTCGAAATTTAATCACTTTTATTATTCGATTAATCACCCAAAAAGTGCTTAAAGCCCACTTGTTTTAGATTTTCGAAGTTGTGAAAAAAGTTAAATTGGTTATAAAGTCTTGTTCATTCGTTTTATTTGTTGTATAGGGTATAAAAACAAATTTCATCTGGAGCAAAATTTTCTTAATGCAGCTCACGCACCTGAACTGCGTGCTTCTCTATGCTTGGAAACTAGCTGGCGTTTACCTGACTGTGGCTTCACCCATTATCACTGCGGTTATCTTTCTCGCTGCCGTTCCTCGCCCACTCCCCGCTATTATCATCAATGTTATCAACAGCTTAGCTTAAACTTTACGCGACTGAAAGATGCACCACGTTCCACGTTTTGTTGCAGCTACTTCCTCATGCTTTGCGCATCAATGATTTTGATCAGATTTACTGATGCTGTCCAGCGTCGCTGAAGCTGATGAAGAAGATGACGATGATGGCGTCGCGGCCGCAGGGTGAGTTTAGCAGCCCTTTTATCTCGTTGCCCACAATATTTTTTGCATTTATAATAAAATTCATCGTCATTTTTCATACTTTCACAAAGTGGATTTTTATTAGATTTGCATTTTTTTGCAAACCTTTTTATGTGTAGACATACATACATACATATTTATTGTTTGCTATGCGTTAGCAACCATATGGTCAAAGTGGCTTCAATGCATTTTCTTTCGTTTCTTTTTTTTTTGTATTTAATTTTAGCGATTTTTCTTATTAAATGCAATATTCATGCTCATTCATATTCATATTTTCCGCACAATTTGTTATTAGGGGAAACTATGTGTTTTAGAAACACAACGTGCAGAAAATTTTCTATTAGATAAACTGTCAGTCATTGGCGGTGACATTGGCGACAGACGCAACGTGGACGTGAGCACAGGAGCCCAATATGAAAGTCATACGATGATAATACAAATTATTGTATTAACTCCTCGTCAACAAAGCAATGTGTGTGACACTGTAACTGCCAAAAGATACCCTATACAAACTAACACATTGAGTATACTTAGATATATATTATTTATATGCATATTCATTTTAATAAAAAATATAGCTAATGATGACATCTCTTGTTGAGCGTCAAAAAAACTCACTCAAACTTGCAGAATACAATGGGTATCGCAGAAACAGATATTGAAGTACTATTTGTATGTATTTTCATATGAAGATAATTGAAAATAGCACGTAAAATATTAAAAAAAAATTTCATTATGTTGTCACTATATATGAGCATAGACGACAGGGCAGTGAACTGCTACAGAAATACTACGCGACATAATAACTGAAAGTTACATTTACAAGATAACATTTTATCACATTTAAAAATCCACTGAATTGCGCGCAAAAGCAGGATGGCAATGATGTGTTGACAAAACTGACGCCTCAAGCGTTAAGCAACACTCCCATTTCGCGCGATATCGATATAATCGCTATCGCCATTGGTCATTGTGAAATCAACCAGCCCTGGTTTTGGTCCGGCGTGTTCCGCTGATTTAGTGAAAATTAATAAAACACCTGAGGAATAATGGATGATGAGGCAGAGACATACAAACTATGGCGAATTCGCAAGACTATAATGCAGTTGAGCCATGACCGAGGTTACCTTGTGACTCAGGATGAATTAGATCAGACGCTGGAGCAGTTTAAGGAAATGTTTGGCGACAAACCCAGTGACAAGCGCCCCGCGCGGTCGGACTTGATCGTTTTGGTTGCCCACAATGACGATCCCACCGACCAAATGTTTGTGTTTTTCCCCGAGGAACCGAAAATTGGCATAAAAACCATCA
This sequence comes from Drosophila melanica, assembly GCA_004143765.1. NCBI lineage: Eukaryota > Metazoa > Arthropoda > Insecta > Diptera > Drosophilidae > Drosophila > Drosophila melanica. The sequence continues at coordinate 25,494 of SCDT01001648.1, forward strand.
AGACTTACTGTACTCGAATGCAAGAGGAGAACATTCATAGAGCCATAGTCGTGGTGCAAGGCGGCATGACGCCCTCAGCCAAGCAATCGCTGGTCGACATGGCGCCGAAGTACATTCTAGAACAGTTTCTGGAGTCGGAGCTGCTTATTAACATAACGGAGCACGAGTTGGTGCCGGAGCATGTGGTAATGACAGCGGAAGATAAACAGGAGTTACTCAGTAGGTACAAGCTGAAGGAAAACATGTTGATGCGGATTCAGGCGGGTGATCCGGTGGCCCGCTACTTTGGTTTAAAGCGTGGCCAAGTGGTAAAAATTATACGCTCCTCCGAGACAGCTGGTAGATATATATCCTATCGTTTGGTCTGCTGAGTGACCGGGGTATCTATCTTAAATAAATTAAGCGTAAAATTACAGTTAGTACATGTTTGATTAACATTTTAATAAAGATAACCATAAAGTAAAGACGATTATAATTTTACAGAAAGTGATTATTTCACGAATGTGTTAAAATGGGGCAAAAGCGTATAATAATAAATTTTTCTGATTTTTAAGGCTATTGCGCCACATATGTATATCATTTAAAAAAAATAATTATATTTCGTGTTTTTAACATAAATGCACCATCTGCATGGCGTATAAACAAAGTTATCGATAGTCGATATTTTGTCGATAAATGTAAAGGTATAACTGCGGGCGAAAAGAAAAAAAACAAATACAGAAAATACAATTATACAATCGGAGGTGTGTTGTCTGTGCCTGGTCTCCTTTTGAGCCAGTGGTGTCTCTTCAGAAATGGCCATGTTAACGCGCCTGACCAGCACTGGCACAACAACGGTAGCACCTGGCTCGCCCAAGGGCTTGCAACGTTTCCAAAACTACCTCACCGCATTTCTGTGGCCGGGAGCGTCGCAACGGCAGCAACGCAAATCCTCTACACAGATGGATGCCATTGATTGCTTTGCCAATGAGCTGGCCAACCGTAAGACACAAAAGTGGGAGGAGCTGCGTGAAAATCTGATGAAACCCGCTGCCGAGGAGGCCAACTACGGAACCACATTTGGACAAAACGTGGGTCTCATGTCCAAAGGGATGATGAGCGACTTGAAAGCGCTACGCTCACCGCAGCTGGGCCTTGATATACGTTCTTTGTCGCAACCGCAGCTGGATAACTTGCTTCTAGCCACGTTGGAGATCAAGAACAAGGTTGATTTTCTGTATTTGATGCGGCAATGCGTGCGCTGGCAGCAATTGCCTTGCAACGAGGTGTTTATCTCCTGCCTAAAGTATTTGAGCTCATTGGGCCGGATGCAGCAGCTGGAATCGTTAGCAGAGACATGTCGTCAGTTGAAACATCCATTTGCAAGCATGTACTCAGATTTGGCGCCATTTAAGGCTATTGCCTTGTGGCACAATGGCAATTCGGATGTGGCCCTAATGACGCTTCATCGCGGCTATGGTGGAAGCCTCAATACAGAAGAGGGCAGACGGATGATTCGCGTCGCCTTTCGCACCATTGTTGAGGAGACTCTCGCCCAGAAAAGTGAAGCAGTACTTGTCTCCTTAATGGAGGTCGCACGTGCTATCCATCGCGAGCACAAGGATATATTTGTAGTCGCCTGCGTGTGGAAACAATGCTTTGCAAGTGATTGGTTCTGTGATCAGAAATCTGCAGGTGAACTATTCGAACATTATAAGGAGCTGCAGCAACTGGTAGATCGTCGGTACTTAAACACTATTTATTTATACAAATCTTGCACAATCTCATCATGATTTATTTTTAGAGCCAGTCCGCTCTGCTCCTCATTCCTAAGTCGCCACAATGTCGACGCTGTGCATCGCCTAATTGAGGTATTTTTGCAACACAATCAACGAAATGCGTGCGCTAATTGCCTAAGTTTGCTCTTCAACTATCAATGTATGGATTTATCAATTTTTGTTATTAGCATTACTAATGTTTATAATTTACAGATTTGCGCAAGGATCTGCGTGCCTGCGCCGAAATTGTCAAGTCATGTAGCGAACTTGAAATGCCATTAAATGAATTACAAAACGAACAGTTCCTTAGTCTGTTCCTTGATCAAAGCGATCCATTTGAGACACCATCAGCGGGCAATCGTAATTCAGCCGCCAAGTACAAGACAAAATCTTTCCAGTACAAATTTTAGAGGCACTTTGTTTTTCAATTCGTTGTCGCCGTTGTAATTGTAGAGCACAAAAAAAAAATGCAACAGCAGAGGTCCTGTTGCATTCGTTAGAGCAATATGCACTTATACCTTTACCGCATCAATAAATGTTATTACTTTATCTTAAAGTACCACAGTTTTTTATCCTGTTCAAGGATTTGTGATAAAAGAGAATATTGGATCACCTAAAACATTCAAGATGACCTAGAAGAAATGATAGCAAAAATCAAGCAAGATATTTTAAATTGCATATATTTTAATGATCTAATTTTTTTTTTTACATATTTAGGTATCCTTAATGTTACCATCGGGTAGCTGCGATATCGCAAGCCCCATGCACTCGTAGCAGCGTGAAATAAGATGATTGCCACATCGATGCGCCTGACACTGTTGGCAGCGAGTTCGTGCTTTATTCTCGCGCTTGTTGCGAGCGCAGGGCTTGCAGCGACGATGCTTATCACCATAGCGACTGACCAAAGTGACTTCTTCGGGCAGCGTGGCGCGTGCCAAGCTGATAACACCTACGCCATTTGATTGTTTGGCATCGGTGGACGCTTCACTCAGCAGCCGCTGACTGGATTGACCCAGAATTTCACAGATTTGCAGACGCATCACAAGTGTTGTGGTCGTAGACCGACGATGCAGCCGCCGTTGTAAGCGTTGCTGGGTTAAAAAGAGTCCCAACTGACGCTGGAAGTCACGTTGCTCAATGTTGACGTCACCTTTTGGCGATAGACGGAGTAATACCCAGGCATTCACAGCGGCTATATTGAGCATTAAATGCAGCAGTGGCAGAAATGAATCGGGCTCAGTTTC
>SCDT01001649.1:0-28716 GCA_004143765.1 Drosophila melanica
AATTAATTAATTTTAAATTTATATAAGATAGTTTTTTCTCACTCACCTGATTGCAATTTTGCGCATAAAGTGTCCGCATTTAGAAAAGATTTGCATGCGTGAGCGCTCGTTGCCGCGATCACAGACCACAAACTTGCCGTTGTTGTGCATGACGGCCACCTTGCGAGGATACCAGAGCTGACCCTCCTCCTTTCCGGCAACGCCAAATTGAAATTTGAGTGCGCCCATTTTGTCAAAGACCTCGATCCGATGATTGTTGGTATCGGCGACAATGATCTCCTCGTCGACACCCAGACAAAAGCCGTGCGGCGAATTGAACTGGCCCTTCGCTGTGCCCAGTGAGCCAAATTTGCAGCGTATCTGCATGGGCGTGGCCTTGTTGCGACCAGTTACAACGCTGGTGGTGCCAGGTGGTGCCACGGCATGGAAATTGTTCAGGGCCATCTCCTCGACGCCGCCAACGATGGGGTTCAATGTCTGCAGACTTGGCGATGTGGCTGTCGGCAGGCAAAAATCTGGTAAAATAAAATCAAGGCAGGTTGAGCTTCCGTTCGACGACAACAAATCGTGATGCTCATCTGTGTGTTGAGTGGTGTTGGTGTTGTTTGGGTGTGTTGGTTGGTCGATTGTTGTTATTGGTGTTGGTGTTTGTTTTGGTGATTGCAAAAAGAAAATAAATATAAAAAAAAAACACAAAAGGTGTGAAAACAAACAACAAAAAAATAAAGCAGCTTCCTTCGGAAATCCGAAGATAAAACCCTTGCAGACAATAAGCAATGCACGATATAATATATATATAAAAAAACACCTAGCCTTGAAGCTATGAAAATCGCATAGAAAGGCAATTTTTTAGAAGACAGTGGGAATACAAGAGTGGAATGGCATGACAGTAAAAGAAAGAGAGGGAAGGAGCAAAAGAAAGATTAAGCAATAGAATAAAAAATACCGAGGGAGAAAGAGAGTGAGAGTGAAAGAGAGAGTAAGAGAGAGAGAGAGAGAGAGAGAGTGATGAGAGAGAGGGAGTGTGAGAGAGTGAGAGTGATGAGAGAGAGAGTGTGAGAGAGAGAGTTTGAGAGTTTGAGAGAGTGTGTGTGAGAGAGTGTGAGAGAGAGAGTGTGAGAGAGAGTGTGAGAGAGAGTGTGAGAGAGAGAGTGTGAGAGAGAGTGTGAGAGAGAGACTGTGAGAGAGAGAGTGTGAGAGAGAGTGTGAGAGAGAGAGATAGTGTGAGAGAGAGAGAGATAGTGTGAGAGAGAGAGAGAGATAGTGTGAGAGAGAAAGAGATAGTGTGAGAGAGAGATAGTGTGAGAGAGAGAGAGAGAGTGGGAGAGGGTGATGAGAGAGTGTGAGAGAGAGAAAGAGAGTGGGAGAGGGTGATGAGAGAGTGTGAGAGAGAGAAAGAGAGTGGGAGAGGGTGATGAGAAAGAGAGAGAGAGTGTGGGAGAGAGAGTGTGAGAGAGAGAGAGTGTGAGAGAGAGTGTGTGAGAGAGAGAGGGAGTGTGTGAGAGAGAGAGAGAGTGTGAGAGAGGGAGGGAGAGTAAGAGAGAGAGGGAGGGAGAGTAAGAGAGAGGGAGAGAGAGAGAGGGAGAGAGAGTAAGAGAGATAGAGGGAGAGAGAGTAGGAGAGAGAGAAAGAGATAGAGGAAGTAAGAGAGAGTAAGAGAGAGAGAGAGAAAGAGATAGAGGAAGTAAGAGAGAGAGAGAGAGTAAGAGATTAAAAAAAGTGGAAGATTGAGAGGGAATAAGAGATAAAAAGAGGTAAAGAGAGAGCGATTGAAAACGAGTGCATCACACAAAAAGTCAGAAAGCAATACTTTAATTCGTGAGAATTGCATAGAGGGGTCCAATTTGCATATAATATAAAAGAGGGCCAAATAAATTAAAAAAGTGAATGGGATCGAAAACGAGTAAAAAATAGACGGCCAGATAACGGATTTGCCAGTTACATGGAGAAAACTCTATTGTTGTCTTCAATCCATTTTGAACACATCAGGATATGCCTGATTTACTGACTTTTTTATACGTTGTTTATACCATCTAAATCTGTTCTAACTTGGCATTAAATATTGTCTGGATAAGGCAATTGTGTGTGGAGAAAGAGGGAAGTACGATCCAGACTCACCATTGTTGTTAAGTCCCAGTTTGGCCAGAGCCTGCAGATTGTTGAGCGCACGCTGATCGCCCGACAAGATGTCAGCCAGTGTTATGGGCTGTGTGGGCGTTACCGCCGAAGCGGGTATGACCGCCTGCTGATGATGGGACGAAGCACCGCCGCCGGCAGCAACGGCTCCGCCGGTGACAGCCACTGCATTCGAACTGCCAACGCTCAAAGTATCGGTCATCGTATCTGGTATATTCTCGGTGAGGCTGGCCAAACGAGACAGATTGTACTCGAGCATGCTGAACGGCGGCGGCGGACCACCGGCGTTCATGCCCAGGCCATTAAGGGCGCCCAGGCCCATGCCAACGGCGGTATTGTTGGGTCCGGCATTGAGATTTACATGACCGGTCGGTTGCTGCACCTGAACAATGCCCTGTGGCGTCACCAGCTGTGACATTTGCTGGTTAACTGGCAGCGCCTGTGGCTGCTGATGCAACGCCTGTTGCTGCTGCTTTTGTTGTTGCTGCTGCTGCTGCTGTTGTTGTTGCTGCTGCTGCTGTTGTTGCTGCTGCTGTTGTTGAACCTGTTGCAGCGCCTGCTGCTGCTGTTGATGCTGCTGCTGTTGTTGTTGCTGCTGTTGTTGTTGTTGCTGCTGCTGCTGCTGTAGCGGCGGCGGCAACTGCGGCGGCGAATCTGGCGGCAGCGTGCTCATCATCGAGAAATTGGTCATCACCGAGGTGTCGCCATCGAAGGAGCTCTGCAACGACGATGGCAATGATATGGGACTGAATACCGCTGCCGAGCTGAGCCGTCCTTGCACGGAGCTGCTGTTGCCGCTGCTGCCAACGCCGGCCAAGCTGCGACCGCCAGCCGGCAGCAGTCCAACGGGATGGCAGCCGCCCGGTGCCAGATGTACCGGTGGCGGCGTATGCTGCTTGGGCGTTGCCGTTGGCGAGGGCGTTGTGCCGCACACAGCAGTGCCAGCTGCTGTGATCGTATTGCCCTTGGTTGATTCGGTGCGAAATTTGCCAAACATGTCGCGGGCGAAACGCTCAAACTTGTCGGGCATACACTCGAACTGCAGCTGATAGTTGGCATCGCTTTGGGGCGTCTGTTCCATGAGATGGGCGCACTGCGCACTAATGACGGGCTTCAGGAGCAGAAACTCAACGGCATTGGCCTTCTCGATGGCTCGCTGACCGAACTGAGATGCCTGCTGCAGTCGTCCCATGTTATTCTCCAGGCTCTGCATTAAATCCATGATCTTGAGCTCGCGCTCCGAATGCAAACGGCTCAGTTCGGTGATCAATTGATCGCGGATTAGCTCCAGCATACGCTTATAGCTCTTGTACGCATCATCAATCTGCTGCCGGACATTGTCGTGCTGTGATTGCAGTTCGGTGAGGGCGCTGCTCAGATTGCCGCCGGCATCATTGCAATATTGCGCCTTCTTCTTAGCATCGAGCAATGTTTGCTCGAGATCGGCACGTACCGCCTGCTCGGCAACGATTGCCGTTTCGTAATGATGATCGTTACCCTTGTGCTCGCTGATCAGGCAATCGTTGCAGGTGGGCACCTGGCATGTGAAGCAATAGTACTTGAGATTCTCGTTAATGTGCTGGCGACAGCAAATCGGTTTGTGTATGATCAGTTTGTCGTTCTGCACGTTCTTCTGCAGGTCCTCGATTCGCACCACTTGGTGGTTCTCAAAGCAGCGCATGTATTTGTGCGCATTATCGCAGCCATTGCACAGAAAGTTGGCGCAATCGTTGCATCGGGAGATTGCCTCCTCTTTGCTCTTGCACGACGTGCACGGTATGTGCTCCGATTCGAGATTGGACAGATCCAATATATTGGTCACAAGATAGTCAACGGTCAGGCCCTTAACGCCCTTGCTGCCCAGCTGCGTCGGCTGCTTGCAGACGGGGCACTCGAGCAGCGCATGCAATCGATGCTGATGCTCGCTGCCATCGAACGAGGCCGAGGAGCAGCTGGCCGCCGAGGAGAGTGATGCGGCCGGTGAGCTGGCCGAGGTTGCCTCCTTGTTAACTAGCAAATTCTGCAGACAGTCCTCGCAAAACACATGTAGACAAGACAAGATTCGCGGCATAACCAAACGAGAACTACAAAAAAAAAAAAAGAATTAAACGATATCCAAATAATAATGTAAATGGTAAATTGAATCTAGCTGATATCATCGAAATAAATTTTCGCTATCAGTATCAGCAGTGAATTTAACTATTTGCATGTCAGAGTTAGCTATTTTATTGTTGTTTATTTCAAGGAGATGACTTACCTGCACAATTTACAGTTCTTGTCCGCATCCTTAAGCATCGAGCCGCACGTATCCTCCAGTGAATCGAGCTCGGTAACGCTCTTGGCGTCATAGCCATGGCTCAGCTCCTGGCTGCTGCCAATATTGCTATCCACATCGACCACCAAACCGAGTCCCGACGAATTGGACGCTGTTGATGGCGCGGTTGTCGATGTCGACGAAGTCATCGATGCAGCCGATCCAATGCTGGACGAACTAACCCGTGTCGCATCGATGCTGCCCACTGTGCTGCTGCCCTTGCCAGTGTCCGTGTCGGTGCCGGATGCAGAGCCGTTGCTGCAGCTGCTGCTGTTGCTGCTGCTATTGCTGCTGCTGCTGGTGGTGCTGCTGCTGCTGCTCGTGTTGCTCACATCGATGTCCTCCAGCACGGATGACGCATTCGAATCATCGCAGAGCGTCGTACTCAGCGAAGTTTGCTGTTGTTGTTGCTGCTCCTGTTGGTGTTGCTCATCCATCGTAGCTGGGGCCAGTGTCTGACCAAGCTCCTCCAGCAGCGTGCTCATGTTGCCAGCAACTAGTTAATTAACTTGTCCTTCCTTTGCTATTCTTTCTCAAGACAGAGGGGTTTGTGTGTGTGGGAGGGGGGTGGGCAGAGTTGTGTCGCAATTTATTTGCAACGCTCCCTCTCTTTTTTTTTCTCTCGATGTAACTCTCTCTTAGCTGGTATTCTTATACTTTTGCTTGTGTATAAATTATTTCTTTTGCTTTTTTTTTGTTGTTTTTTGTTTTTTTTTTTGTTTTTGGTTTCAAGTCCTTTGCGCTTACTTAACTATTTATCTTGCTCTATAGCTGCATATCCTTAATGTTGTTGCGCTATTGATGTTTGCAACTGCCGTTAGCAGCCATACCAATTGCACACGAGCGGGTGTGAGCGTGAGAGTTGATATTTGAGTCTATTTGACAGCTGCTGCACTCACACAAACACACACATACGCCAAAAGATGGAACAAGCAGCAGACAGCATACAGAGAGAGTTTATATGTGAGAGAGGAATGTGAGTGTGCGTTCACTTGCTGCTGCTGCTGCACTTACACACACACACGCAAGCACAGTCCGTTAATTTTGCTTGCTTGGCTGCTGCTTCTCTTCCTTTACTTGGTTTGCGTGTGCATTTTTGTAAGCCTGTGAATTTCTGTTTTTTCGCCTTTTCCCCTTATTATTGCTCTTGCTTGTTGTTGGCTGTGATCCGTTAGATAGGTACCGTTTAAGCAATAAGTGTTGAAGTGTTGCGTTAACCACGACGAGAACGACGACTAAGAAGACGACGACGACAATAGACGAAGGATAACAGCGTCGTTCTGCACAATAAATTGTTGCGAAAGGCAAAGAGAGCGTTTATTAACCAAATATTGGAAAAAGAAAAAACAAAATACCACTTAACTATTAACTTAATGGTTAATGCGCTGGCCCTAACTTATTTACTTATAAATAATTAGCTAACTAGAGAACACTGCGACTAAACGCGAACCGCCTTAAAAAAAAAAACAAAAAAAAAAAAAAACAAAAATAACAAAAACAAACAAACGACGACACGCCTATTACAGAGAGTTTCGAACGAGAGAATAAAACTGAACGGAGAAAAATACATTGTCAAGTGTTGGCACTAAAGTAAATGATGAAATGTTTGTAACAGCGAGAGTGTATGTGTGTGATATGTTGAGGGAGAGGGGAGTGCGTGTGTATGCCAAGGAGCAGCACCTCCTGTCGTTATGCAACACTTAAGAGCAACAAATTCGACGCATAACAGATTATGCTGCATACTTTAAGGGAATTGGTAATACTCTTTCGATGCATTTAAGAAATTACATCTCACGAAATTCCAAACCATCTTTTTCCGAGATGTCCTGCTTCTCCAGAAAAAGCGTAGACCTGCATGCCCTATCACTTGAGTTTTTAGAGTAAAAAAAAAGTAAGACTAAGGCGCAGCTATGCGCTGTTGTAATTTAAGAACTATATACATATACTTGCAAATAACGCCAAATTGTCATGTTTTTAACTGCTTTTGGTTTTTCTTTCCATATAAAGTTGTTAAAGTTAAATTGCCATTAGTATGCAACAGACTTATTGTAAAATAAAATAAATAAATAATAAGATNAACTGCTTTTGGTTTTTCTTTCCATATAAAGTTGTTAAAGTTAAATTGCCATTAGTATGCAACAGACTTATTGTAAAATAAAATAAATAAATAATAAAATAAAATATAGGAAAAACACTTTTAAAATTAATTTAATTAACTAATTTTTAAAAAAATCTATTGTATCTATTGCATTTATTGGTTCCTATAAAAACCTAAGAGTAAATGCATTGTGATTGTCTTTTTACGTTAAAATTAATGCGAAATAAAAATATTTAAATGCCAACACCCATTTCGTTTACTTATTTTTTTCCTGTTGAAGCGAGCAAAGAGATCGCCGTAAGTTGTTTTGCAACACTGGCATAAAGCTAAATGACGAAAGGTTGCCTGATCGATGAGCGCAAACAAATTTTAAATTAACTGCCCATAACGAATACAAACAATTTCAAATGCTTGCGAGCCGATATTTTTAATTCTAGTCGGTACGACAAAACAATCCTTAAGTTGTTCAAATCACACGTTCATTCGATCACATATTATCAAAGATTAGAGCATACTTCAGGATAGACGCAAATCGATTCTTTACGCACGTGCCATTAATATATATATGCACAAATGTATGTGCATAAATACAAATGTACTCGTAGAAATTACGAGTCGCCAAACAGGCGCAGGCGCCTGCGTCAACGTAGCTGCAGCACAATGTATTTATGTGTGTATGTAAGAGCGTGTGTGTGTGTATGTTGTGGAGCCCGTGCCTTTTGCGATAAATTCAATTTTGATTTCTTGCCCTTTTTTCATTGCTTGCAACAAGGACACTACGCTAAAAATCCTTGAGCAATGCGACATGCATATGTACGTTTTTATATGTTTGTGCATATGTAGAAACAAATCTGAGTAATAAAAACATTTACTTATATAAAACATATATACATATAACAAATGTATGTAAATTTATATGTACACACAAGCACACGCGGGTTCGAACGAATTTTTTTTTTTTTTGAGTAATGCCCGCAGCGGATGTGTCGCAAATTTAAAATGTTGATTAGTAGCCCTCAAACTACAGAAAAAATAAAACAGTGAAACGGTAATAAACCAACCACAACAACAAACACATCAGCTGCACAAAACAATTGCAACAATGTACATTAATACTTATGTACATTTATAGACTCGCGTGCACACACACTCACACACAGGCACACACGTACACGTACATACACACGCAGACTACACACGTGGTACGCAAATTTCGAGCGTTTTGTTTACGAGAATCTGTGCGCGACTGCCAACCCGTGCAGTTGGAAATGGGCATCCAAGCAAGATGTGCAGCAACCCCCACACACCCCTACCATCCTTTGCTATCCTATCGACTTTGTCAAATCTGCGCAGCTGTTGTTTTTTCTTTTTTATTATTATTATTATATGTTTTTTTTTGCATTTTCTGGCGTTTTGTTCGTTCCTTTACGTACGTTTTTTTTTTGTTCAAACGTTTATTCTCTGCGCTGTGCGACTCTGTGTGCTCTCAATTGCGACAGTTATTTTCAGTGCCGCCGCCTCGCGAACCGCGACCCATGTGTTTTGCGGGTGTGAGAGAGCGCCGCGCACATGTGTGTGTTGGTATGCGCATGCTCGCTCAGGGCGAAGAATAAAAAAAAACATTGGCAACCCCACACGCACACACAGACGCGCGCTCACATATACATACGTAGGTATCTATGAAAATTAAATTTCTTTCAAAATATGTGAAAAATATTCTATTTTAAAATGCTCTCTTTTACACCACATATTCACATGTTGCCCTGGACACAAATGTTGAAGGTGCGTGATTGTATTATAACTGTAAATAGTAACTATGTTTGGCGACCGAACTGAATGGAAAAAAACGCGCCCGCTCTTTTAAAAGTCGGTACTTTTGGACTACATACATGTGTAAGTCAATATGTATGTATGTATGTATATGTAGTTCGTGAGCCTGGGCAATTGAGCGAGTGTCTTGGAGGAGCATATCGAGAGTTCTAATAGTGGACAGAGCAAGTGGGTAGAAGGGTGGGGGTATGGGGTATGGGACATCACACAGTACACACTTGCAGCTGTGGGCACTCTCGTTCCGTTGTCCTTGAACGCAAAATTTCCACAACACCGCCCAGGTGCTGCTGGTCACACAAAACACACAAACATACGCATGCACAGAGAGTCCTTCAAAGTTCTGCGCGTCATATGCAGTTTAGCAAAAATACGATTGACATGTTGTTAATTATTCTAATTGCGATACCTTTCTATAAATTTTCACACGTTTTTTTCTTCTGCTCGTTACGATTTATACTTTTTCGTCGCGCACACACGCACACACACACACAGCACTGCTGTCCGCCGCTGCTGCTTCTCGCGGTTAGTGATGGTATAATGCATATCGCATCGATGAAAATGGCTTAACGATAGGCGAAGCGATAAATTTGGCATTCCTGCCAATGTGCAATTCGAATTTAGCAAATACAAAAAACAGCAATTATTTCACATATTAATTAGCTTAAATCCTTTAGTCACAAAAACATATAGAAGAGAGAGTTATTTCTAAAACATAAAACATTTATGTACTTTAGTGTTAAAAAACGAAATTCAATAAAAATAAATAACTTTGTAACAGTCATTCAATGTAACTGATTATATGAATTATACTTTATATGAATTATTTTTTTTTGCAATTTCTCCATTTTAGCTTAAAAAATGCAGTAAAATATAAATCCGAAAAAATACCTAAAATGTACCTTGAAGCTGTTATAAACATCTGAACACAATTATCCAACACTGTTGCACAAAAGTTAAACAGAACACTCGAGAACACTGCACGTTGCCTGCGGCAAAAAGTTTATTTATCTATTTGTTTTTATTTGTTTTGAACGATAACTTAAGCCGCTAATTATGTCCGCTGGGACGAGCACAACTGCCTCCGGCACCGCACAGCCGGAGCCCATCTTTCAAGACATCAGCGGCGAACAGGCCGTGGAAGTAGTCGAAATCGAATCTGCTTGCATGAGGTGCTTTAAATCGGGCATCACCCGACTGCTGCCCACAAAGATACCCTTCTTTCGTGAGGTGGTGCTGATGTCCTTCAAGTGCGAGCACTGCGGCTACGCAAACAACGAAATGCAGTCCGCCTCGGAGATACAGAAGAACGGCGTTCGCATCGAGTTGAAAGTGCAGAAGAAATCGGATCTGAATCGGCGCGTTGTACGCTCCGACAATTCGAGTATTAGCATACCGGAAGTGGAATTGGAGATACCCGTGCAGTCGCAGAAGGGCGAGGTCACCACGGTTGAGGGCATCATTGAGCGCACAATCACCGGCCTGTCGCAGGATCAGGAGAAGCGCCGCATTGACCATCCCACGGAGGCTACGTCTATAGATGCTTACATCGATCGCTTGCGTCAGCTGATGGAGCTGGAGAAACCGTTTCGTGTACTTCTCGAGGACATCTCCGGCAACAGTTTTATTGAGAATCTTCTGGCACCCGCCAGCGATCCACAGCTGAAACTGGCGCACTTTACGCGCACCCAAGCGCAAAACGAACAATTAGGTAACTATATTTGTTTACCCAACTCATTACTCCAATTGTAACACTCTTGTCACGCAGGTCTTTACGAGCAGAATCACGAGGAACAGCATCTGCTGAAGCCCATTGCCGAGAATGAGTGGCCCATTGAGAATCTGCACGGTGAGGTGCTGCAGTTTGCCACGAATTGCCCGAATTGTCAGGCGCCGTGCGAGACAAACATGAAGCTGACCAATATACCTCACTTTAAGGAGGTGGTTATCATGGCTACCGTTTGCTCCAGGTGCGGCCACAAAACGAATGAGGTAAAGTCTGGCGGCGGCATTGAGCCGGAGGGTGTTCGCTTCAAGCTGCGAATTACCGAAAAGGACGATCTGAATCGTGATGTCCTTAAGTCGGAAACGTGCAGTTTGTCCATACCAGAGCTGGACATGGATGTGGGTCCCAATGCACTCTGCGGCCGTTTCACAACCGTCGAGGGTTTGCTAACGGCCATGCGTGCCCAATTGGACGGCACGGTCTTTCACGACTCCGCCGATGAGCCGTCCAATCGGCGGATGGATCGCTTCTTGGAAACCTTTGATAATGTCCTGAAATTGCAAACCGTGATTACGCTGGTGCTGGAGGATCCAGCTGGTAATACCTATGTCCAGTCGCTCAGCGACAACGATGAGCCCGACGACAAGCTGACCGTGGAGAGATACGAGCGCAGCTACGAGGACAATGAAGAGCTGGGCTTGAACGATATGAAAACTGAGAATTATGAGCAGAATGCGTGATAGTGTAAACTGAACGACCTTTTTTTGATAATATGCATTTACTAATTGAAATCAAAATAAAATACTGAAAGAAGATACATCTTCAGGTATGAAATAGAATGAAATTACGTAGTAAGCAAAATGTACAACACACAAAATTAATAAAGAGTAATATCAAATATTAATTGTGCTTTAATTCATCTAAAAATGGCGCCAAAGTAATTCGATGTGGATGTCGTTTTTTCGCATCCCCATTAACAGTATATACCAAATTTTCAATCGATATATTTCGTAACAGAGCAGCCAACAAACTTTTTTTTTGTAATTTATTTCTATAACTTCGATATTGACATTTGCTACGATAGATGTACTTTGGTTTTGATGCATATAAACAATTTATAATCGATATATTTTGTGAGCAACGTTGGCAATTCCAGCTGATTTGAAATCGGTATCGTTTCGGGCACCTGCCAGTGGCAACGACACTTCCAAATAAATTCAACTTTTCATCTTAATTTTCTTTGATTGCAAGCGCATAAAATGCTCTCGAATTGTGCCGCAAAAACGCTGGCCGCTGTCGTAAGTAGCTGGATGACCATTTAGCAGGATCTGCTGGCAGGCAAATGCCTGTTGCCAGTGGCCAGTTATGTAATTTTCGCACCGCAAAACAATAACATTGGGCGAATGTCCGTTTCTTGCAGCGGGGCAGCCTCCGCGCTATTGCCACAAGCAGCTCACAGCGCAGCGACAATCTGTTCGTTCACCGGGACACACCCGAGGATAATCCGAGCATACCCTTCGAGTTCAGTGCGGAGAACAAGAAACGTGTGGACGCCATACTAAGCATCTACCCGGAGGGGCACAAGCGCGGCGCAATGATTCCGCTGCTGGATCTGGCGCAGCGCCAGTACGGCTGGCTGCCCATATCGGCCATGCACAAGGTGGCCGAAATTTTGGGCCTGCCCAACATGCGCGTCTACGAGGTGGCCACGTTCTACACAATGTTTATGCGCAAGCCAACGGGCAAATATCATATACAGGTGTGCACCACAACGCCCTGTTGGCTGCGCGGCTCCGACGCCATCCTGGAGACGTGCAAGAAGCAGCTGAACATCGGCGTTGGCGAGACCACAAAGGACAATAAGTTCACCATATCCGAGGTGGAGTGCTTGGGCGCCTGCGTCAATGCGCCAATGGTGTCGATCAACGACGACTACTATGTGAGTGTGAGCCGAGTGGATAACGGTGTAACATGAGCTAATGCTTTATTTATATATACAACAGGAGGATCTGACGGCCAAGGATATGCAGGATATTTTGAGCGATCTGAAAGCCGATAAGATCTCACCGCCAGGACCACGCAACGGACGATTCGCCAGTGAACCCAAGGGCCAGCCCACCTCACTGTCCGAGGAGCCAAAGGGTCCCGGTTTCGGTCTGCAAGCGGGCCTCTAAACACAATTGTTCCCTAGCCTAACTACACAACTGTACACATAAATATTTTCTCCTCTGTGCGCCACGAGCAACATACAAAAACAAATACGGATTGTCAAGCGGCAGTTGAAACGCAATAAACCTAAAGCAAATCGATGTTATAATTATAATTGCTTTCAAATGTGTCTGCACATTCAACATATTCCAACAGTCACATATTTGATCTGTAACAATCTTCTTTCGGTTATAAGTTCAGCTCTTAAATTATGTTTCTGGTCTGACCAAAGGGTGTATCTTCCATGTTAATTCATCAATTTCTTATTCCATTTCCAGATTCATCGATTCATTCCATTTACCACAGAAAAAGTGAATCTTCAAACCTTAATTTAGCAAATCGAGACAGCCTCATGTCTAGGTTATATATTTCTTTCTTGATTTTGAAAGGAGGTAATTAGTATGCAAAATTTGATGATGATGCGAATTGCCACGGATAATGGAATTCGCTATATGATAAATAGTTTAATAAATTGGGATCCTTTCAGATTTTGCCACATTAGCGTTTGGCATTTATTTACAGTTGACACCTCAATATAGATAACTTTTCAATAGTTGCTATCAATATTAAAGTTACGAAATTGTATTTGATCGAGCACATGTATGCTGAGTAGCAACCTGTTTAATTATGTTTGATTTAATTGAAATCAACATTTATTTTCCAGTCTCTAAAAAGGTAAGGTAAGGTGGTCTTACTATAATTTTCTTGTTGGATTTTTTGAGCTTACATAGAGATAATATGAACTGAGGCACCAAATTTGGCATGCAAGTTCATATACATGGGAGATCTGAAATTATTACTGATTATAGGTCATCTTCTAGTTGGGCACTCCTAACTAGACTTCTCTTGTTTTACAAATTTTTGGTTGGCATTCCGTTTTGCGGTGAAATTTTAAGCATTTTAAAAAGCGTAAAATATAATTATTGACTAACAATTATATACATCAAGGCAAATAAAACAATACAGACAAAACGTACATTATTGTTTACGTTTATATTTGTAATCATAATGATGATCGTCAATGCTAAGCTGACATTGTTTGAACCTTAAAGAAAACGGTACCTATTCATACATGGTTTGCTACCATGAAACAATCATTCAATTTAGGTATTTTTAACTTAATGTCTAGATTAGATATTTTTAACTTAAAGTCTAAAGGGAGATACACTACACATGCATTAACTGCAATGTTTATATTGAAAAACTCATGCGTTCTTTGCTTTTCCTTTTGCCTTACACATTTAAATGGGTGACTTATTATTGCGTGTGGTGTGTTGAATAGTGTGCTGTGTTGCGTAGTGTGGTGTTTTATGTTGTTTGTTGTTGTAGTGTATTGGATTTAGTACTTAAACAATGATCTTAAAAACTAGAAACGTGGGACTGCGCCTGGCCAAATTCACGTATCTCCATCAACTTAAACTAACTGCATTAAAATTGTTATTCAATTTTGTTTGCTACTCTGGATGTATTTAGAACTGGATCCCTTTTTTACATTCACTCCTCGCCGTAGAAAACGCTGTAAGTGCGAACGAATAAGAAGTATTAATACAAGATACAAACATACAGAGACAGAGAGAGAGAGATAGAGAGAGATAGATAGAGAGGGAAAAGGAGCAGCTTCTTGTCTTACCGATTCTTGGCAGCGGCTCGTTTTGAAGAGCGCCCGATGCGATTGTGGAGATTGGAGCGTGGAATTGTCTCGTTGACCAACCGCTTTGTCTTCTTCGGCGATTCGCGCAGATTTTTCGCATCCACGTTGCGGTGCTCGTCCAGACCCCGCTTGAACTTCTCGATGAGTCCCTCGCACGACAAATTCGACTCGGGCTCCCAGGTATCCTCTTTTGCACCGAAGCCCTTCCATCGTATGCGATACAAGCCGCCGTGCTCATCATCATTGACAAAGTCTAGAATGCGCTCCACGGCCCATTCCTTCTCCGGATCGCTTGATTCTTTCTTATTTGTCTTGCGTCCACGCACACTTTTGACACTAGCCGGCGATTTTTTGGCAGGGCTAGATGCACTCTTCTTGCTGCTATCCTAAAAAGAGTAATTTATATAGAGTTAGAACGGGACAACACTTGCTGCACTATATTATCAACATGTACAGTGACGATAGAAGATAACCTAAATTCCCTAAAACAAACGAAAAAAAAGTAGCAAGCATTTTCTGCGTGGCACGTTCAACATCGAGTTCGGTTTCGATTTAATTACACTGGCTTGTCAAATGTTGAAATCTTACTTCTGTGAATCATATTTACATGTTGTTGCCAACCAAATTTGGTGTGTTTAGTGCTCATGATCTACGAGTCTAAATTCGAAAACTTGCTAGCTTAGCTTAAGTTTCAGACGGACGGAGTTGGCAAGTTCAACTCGACTATTATTTATATATATCCCTTTTTATCAATTTTCATCGGGTTGCGGCTTACTTTATTGCGATACTCCTCGATCAAATCGTCGCAGTTCAACTCGGCCTCCGGCTCCCAGCTGTCGGCACTCTTGTCGTAGCCTTTCCAGCGCACCAGGAAGAACGATTCGCCTCGCTTGGTTTTGTGGCCCACAATCGCCTCCACCTGTAATTGAATCAACAAATATTTCAAATTGGAAAATAAACCTGACGGAGGCTAACCTACCTCGAATTCCGATTCGACATTGGCTTCCTCGTCGTCGTCCTCATCCACCTCGCCTGCTGTCTTATCGGATTTTGCAGCTGCTTTTTTATTGCTTTTTTCGGATACCGCCGTTGGCACTTTGGCCTTGGATTTGGACATCTTACGTTGCTTTTTGCGTGCCGGCACGCCGCTAACTTTGCTGCCATTCAATGGCAAATCATCGCTGCTGTCCTCCTCCGAGTCACTGGCGTCCTGTGTGCTTGCCTTGGTCGCGGCCGTGGTGGAAGCCCTCTGTTTCCTTGAGCTCGAATCCTGCTTATCGTTGGTTTCCTTACTGAGCTCGTTATCGTCATCGCCCGAATTGTTGGCTCCATTGTTTTTCGGATTTTCGTCGTTGTCCGAATATCCAGCTGATTTCTTTTTGCCCAGCTCGGAGAGTTCGGCTAATCTCTTTTTGCCAAGCTTGACCATTTCTATAATTTTCAAATGTCAAACGTTTTGGAAGAGCTGCTTAAAATGTTTGCAATTTTGCCGCGAAAAAAACCCAATTATTTATATATCCACCGTCGCGACCGTGGCGACTGTACAATAGTGGTGGGATTTTACCACCAGCGATAGTATCGTTAGTGTGCGGTAACGATATCCGGCTATATTTCATTTAAGGCCATTTATTTTGCTCACGTTTTTAAGCGTATCTCTCTTTCTAGTTAAATGTCTTGAAATATTGTATGCCGGCTTATATTGCTACATTTTAGAGCTGCTTAGACTGTTTCTTTATTGGCTCTTAATGGTCCGCTAACAAACAAGCCCTAAATAGCAATCATTTTAAGTTTTTTTTTTTATTTTGTTTTTTGTCCGCCTCTTTCTAGTGAAAGGTCTTGAAATATTTTTTTTTTGGCATTTTCTTTTAAATTTCAATGCTGCTATAGATTTTTCACTATTACAGCTATCGTTAGTATGAAATTTTTTTTGGTATTTACGCTGTGCACATAACACTTGTTTTTGTGTTGATTATCGATAACGATAGTTAAAATTATCAATTCGCAGCACTTGCACGTGTTGCCGTTGAACGCACAAACACAACATTTTACATTTCTTGTTTTGTGCTACGAATTTCCTAACATGCTTAACTCAGTCAATCCAAAGAAAACGGCCATTGACAAAGGCAAAGAAAAACCAACAACAAAAAAGCCGCCATTTCAAAAGAATGCCAATGGAAAAGGTAAATTCGTGAACAAATTCAAAACCGCTGGCAAACGCGGCTTCGACGGCAAAAACAAGAATGCAGCAGGGAAGCCGCAGCCCGGCCAGGGGGCACCTCCGGCGGCTGGCGAAAAGCAGGATTGGACTAAATTTAAGCAGGAGAAGAAGGAGCTGAAACTGAAGCGCAAAAGTACGCGCGACACCTACGAAATAACGCAGGAGGTGAAGAAAATCTACGAGCAGGTGAAATGGTAAATTGATCCCAACCAAAAATACATCAGTCTTAATATACAGTCCTATCCTATCCCAGTCGGGCACGCACTACTTGAGCGCACATGTTATTTATAAATCTAACCAAATGCCACTTTGCAGCCGTCGCACTCAAAACAAGGACAAACTGGTCGAGCAAATGTACAAGGTTCTCAACGTTGGCGACACCATTTCAAAGGTGGCCAAGGCCCACGACACCGCGCGCGTTCTCCAGTGTATGCTGAAGCATGCGACGCCTGCGCTGCGCGCTGAGCTCTCCGACAAGTTGATGCCGCACGCCGTGGAGATGTGCCAATCGAAGTACGCCAACTTTTGTGTCCAGCGGATGCTCAAGTATGGCGCACCGGCCACCAAGGCAAAGCTGGTGGACGTGCTATTGGGAAATGTGGTACGACTGTCCGGCCACAATATTGCCAGCAAAATCTTGGATCACATCTACTTGAATGGCACCGAAAAACAACGCCGCTATATGCGACAGGAGTTCTACAGTGATCTGTACAAGAAAGCCAAGGACGATAATGTGCGCACGCTGAGCGACACTTACAAGGATGCCGCCAATATGAAGTCCTCCATTATGGGCGCCGTCAAGGCCAATATCGAGCATATTGCCAATAAACATCTGGTGGACAACTCGCTGGTGCATGCCGTCATACTTGAGTTTATGCAGGCCACGGACGAGGAAAAGCTGGAGGAAACTGTCGGCGCCTTGGCTCCCTTGATACCCGAAATGCTCACAACCAAAGAAGGTAGCGAGGCGGCCATAATCTGTTTCTACAAATCCACACCGAAAAATCGACGAGTGAGTATAATGGACTTTTAGATATTATTAGTTTACTGACCATAAACCTAACCATAAAATCGGTATGTTTTGAACAAGTTATGGGAATTTGAAATATAAAAATGTTTTTTTTTTGACAAAAAATATTACTATAATATTTTCAATAATGTACGTTTTATAAATGCATAGTCGGTCTTTATGAAAAATTACGATCAAAATGCCATTAAACATGAAAATCTGAATATTTTTGACCAAGTTATGAGAATTTGAAGTATGGGAGATTTGGATCCAAGAGCTATACATGTCAAAATTTATGTAAATTTTGTCATGATTTTTGACCAAAAATTTTACTTTCTCAGCGTCGGTTTTAATGTTGTTTTTTTATGCTAGTTTAGGCAAATACAATTGATAAAAAATACAAATATGCAAATCTAAATTTTGGAAAAAAAAAGATTTTCGAAAATGAGTAACGGTGAAGTAGGTGATTTTTTTTTCAAAAAATGTCGAAAAAATTCATTTTGAATAATGCATACGTTTTTGATATAGAATCAATCTAGATGTTAAATCATGATCGAAATGCCATAAAAATTAAAAATCTGATTAGTTTTGACCAAGTTATGGGAATTTGAAATATGGGAGCTACTTCTAAGGTATACTTTGGTCTACTGAAGGTCTATTTTGAAGGATTACCTAACAATTTTGTATGCTACAAAATAATAAAATGAATAAATATATTATTGTATCTCGCACGTGTTTAGGCCATTATAAAGAACATCAAGGAGCATCTGCTAAAGACGGCCACACACGAGCACGGTCATGTGTTTCTCATCGCGCTGTTGAATGCCCTCGACGACACGAAGGCCACCAAAAAGGCCATCTATGATCATTTGCACGGTGATTTGAAGACTCTGGTTGCCAATCAGTACGGCCGTCGTGTGGTGCAGTGGCTGGTGGCGCCCGGAGACACAACTTGCTTCCATCCAGGCTTCATTAAGACCATCGAAGAGGGCTTGGCGTATGGCAAAAAGGACAAGCAGGCACGTCGGCAGGAGATTCTAGAACAGATTGAGGCGCCAATTGCTCATGCCATTGCTGAGGATGCTGCATTTTGGCTGTCCAACAGTCATATTGGCCTGGTCACCGCTGATATACTAAACCACAGTGCGTTAAAAATTATACGTCCGTCTCCTTAATACTATAATCAACGTTTCTTTTATATTCATTTTTGCAGTAACGGGTGAGAATTATGAGAGGATCGTCACAGCGCTGGCTCCGGTGGTTACAGAGGCCGACTGGAAAGTTTTCGCATTGCCCGCTGAGGGGGCTGCACAGAACAAGAAGAAGAAGCCGCACGACGTGGAGGCCTACATAGCCGAAGCCACAAAGGAGCGTAAGAATAAGAATCAACCACCGCCCGTCAGCAGCGATGAGGAGAGCGATGGGGAGGAGGACGCTCCGGCGGCGAAGAAACGAAAAGAGGAACCATCGAAAACTGCAGAGGAATTGCCCAAGGTGGTTGGCATTGAGGATGCCGGTATGCATCATGTCTTGAAGAAGATCATCAAAAACGACCAGAAGCGCGAGTCAACTCCATTTGGCGTGCAACTGCTGCAGAACCTGTCCGGCGATGTGGTAATCAAACATCTCGCCAAATTCGTTATTTCGTTATTATAATCTGCTCCTGTTTTCTACTAATCGCAGCTGAAATCCTGGCTGGGCATCAACCGTGCCTGCTATGTGCTCGTCAAGCTCGTGGAGGAGTCGCCGGCCTTGCTGAGCAGTCTCAATGCGCTCATTGTGGAGCAGAAACTGGCCCAGCTGCTGAACAGCCAGCAGACGCCGGGTGCCAAGATGTTGGCCACCAAATTGAAGCAAACAACAACACCAGCTTCTAGTTAATAGACATCTTATTGATTAGTTTTAATGCATGCGCTTGAGAATAACAATAACGAAAATTAAATAGAGTATTTTCTTGCGCCCTTTAATATTACTTAAATAACTATTTTATACGGATTATTGCCATGAAAGCGATAAGATATGTGGTCTGATTAACGTATACTTTGGTAACACACGTAAAAAAAAGTCGTAATCCTCCATAGAAAGAATCAGTGGACAAAATATGTTTTAGTATGAGCAACTGTTCTGTTTATTCAGATCAAACTGGGCAATTATTAAGTTATGTGACCGTGTTGTTAGCTAATCTGCAGGCCTTCAATTGATAAGAATCGAAGAGGAAAGCGAAACCCCAATTTGATTCCTTTTTATTTCCAAGAATTTTAGATGGTATTCTCAAAGTGAATGAATATGGAAAAGCGTTTTTCGCTGAGATTCTTAGCTTATCGTCCGGAACAGGAGCATATATCCTTTGAGATCGAGGCTTACAAGTCTGCCGAACGCCTCTCAAATTGATTGCAATTAAAACAGTATATTCATGCGCCATTTTTATCCTTTTATTTCTAATGAGTGAATGCAGAGTTCTCTATAATTTATCGTCCGACTATGTTTATGATTTGCGCACTATGATGTGCAGGCCGGAGTCCGTGTCCACAATGTCCGAGAGTTGTCCCACCTTCAGGGCGAAGGCGGCCTTCTCGAAGGGCGCCTGCATTTGACCTGCAAGAGAATGGCAAGCAAAGGTTTTGAATATCTGTTTGAAGGGCTCTGGAATGAAAGCGCAGCTTACCGCGTCCAAATTTGCCCAAATCACCGCCTCGTTTGGCCGAACTGCAGTCGGAGTAGGAGCGCGCCAGTTCCTCGAATGTGGCCTCGTTGTTGACTATTTTGTTGCGATAGATCTCGAGCAGCATTTGTGCCTCTTCTTTGGTGCGCGTTATGTTCTCCTCGCGCCACGAGCTGGGTCGGCGGCTGCCCTTGTGTTTGACCAGCAAATGGAGGCATTGCACTTCACCGGATCCGTCGCCCGAGGAACCGCCCCCACCTCCGGCCTTCTTGGCCGGCTCTGTGGGCTGATCCCACTGGGACTCTTTTGTGTGCACGTTGAGATAGTAGCTCATCCCTGAAGTATACAGTAAACATGCATTATTAAAAATGTGCCGGTTGTAGGGTTAATTATCAAAGAAAATTATGTTTTAGTTTACCGGTTGAACGGCTGGTGCGTTTCTCCCAACCTTCTGGCAATTGTTCAGTTTCTGGCATCCTGTTGTTATGTGCTACACTCTTGCGAATAACAAAAAATCTTTATTTTACGAAAAAATTAAAATTCATCGAAATGTAAATAGTAAATGCGATAACTTATCAAGCCCGATAGCAAACTCTTGTACTGTAGCGATAACCTTTTGAATAAACACCTTTACCAACACTTGCATTAAAAAATGCACAGAAATCACTCTGCACATTATGGTAATTGTCCTGTTAAGTTCCTGTGGGTAAAGTTGAAAAGCGATAGATTTTTGACAAACCTTTATTTTAAGATGTTTGGCGGAGAAAAATAGGTGTGTTGCCTAAGCAGGTTAATAACAAATAACAAAACTTGCGCTACCAATGACAAATGAGTGGAATATCAATACCCATTAGGCATCGTAAACTATTAGAGTTACTATTTACACCATAATTGAAAAATATTGAATATTTGCTGTACTGCCCTTATAAGCACACGTTAATTCAAATCGAACGCCAACTTTGCGATGAAATAAACCCGATAATTATGTTCTCGGCTTAAAGTGTTATCGATGATCAACATTTATAAGACGTTCAGCTCGCTGTATTTACTCATTTGGCACTGTTGGAACAGTTGTACTTCTTAATTATTTATTTTCTAAGCAATATTTGCACGTCTTGCCACCGCAAATCGATTCCATATAAATAAAAACTTAGATTTATCAAATCACCGCAATTCCCTTGGACCATATTAATATACGTGAACTATGTCAACCAATAATGTACATCACAGCTGATTGTGCCATCACTAAGACCACAGTGTAAACAACAAGAAACATACATACATATATTTGCTGTTGTTGTTATTTTTATAAACAAACCAAACGATGGCCAAGTTAAGCGACACGAAAATACCAATAGCAGAATTCCTGGATGCCTACAGACGACAGCCGTGCCTCTACAATTCGATGCTGGACACCTATAAGAATCGCGTGGCGCGCGAGGAGGCCTACGAGGCAATAATCAGGGCGCTCAAAATACCACATCTAACGGTTCTCGACATCAAACTGAAAATCAAAAGCGTTCGCACCGTTTACACAAAAGAATTGCGTATACTGATGCGCGAAAAGGAGCTGGGCCGATGCTACGAGCCCAAGTTGTTCTGGTTCAAGCGCGCAGATTCGTTTCTGCGCTCCGTTTCGCTCTCCCACTGCAAACGCGTAAGTCTAAAATGTCGGCAAATATCGCATCGATTTACTAACATATTCAAACTAGCTCAAGAATAAGCACGCTGCGGATGTGGACAACACGGGCGTTGCCATCAAGACGGAGGCGCCACAGAAAATGCTGCTCAACGCTACCGTACAACTTATCGAGGATGCACTGCAGGACGAGGAGGAGGAGGAGGAGCACGGATCAGTCGTCGGTTCGGCCGACCAGCTGGAGGACACGTATCCCACAGACCAGGATGAACAGGGTCCCAAAACAATGGCCAGTACGGGCACCAACACCATCGCAGCACCAAATGCGAGCTGTCAAACGGACGAGGTGCGCAGCCCGAGCACAGCACGCACGTCCAACAAAACGGAAGTTATCATTGAAGATGGCACGCTCTGCATCATGGATCAACAGCAACAACAGCAGCCGCAGCAAGTCCACCAACAGCAGCAGCAGCAGCAGACGACGCTGCGTAAACTTAAGTACATGACCTACGCGCAGAACCATCAAGCGCAATCCCAACAGTCGCACCAAAGGCTAACCACGCCGTACGCCTCGCCGTCGTCGTCGCAGCAGCTGGACATGGCCCCAACGTCCACGGCCGGCCTGTGCTTCACTGGCCTAAATGGCACCGGCCAAGTTAACAGCAACGATGATGATCTGGTCATATTCGGTCAAAGCATCGCATCGCAATTGCGCACAATACCCGATCCGTATTCGCGTTCCGTGGCCAAACTGCGCATACAGCAGGTCCTGTTCGAGGCGGAGACGGGCCAAAACAGCCAAGCTGTCAGTCCACATATGCACAGCTTTTAAGCCAAAAGAGTCAACTTTGCACGAAGAAAAAAGTTTCTCACTTTTTATACCCTGAACCCATTGAAAATGGGTAAAAAGGGTATAATGGTTTTGTTAAAATGTATATAACAGGCAGAAAGAGGCATCTTCGACCCCATAAAGTATATATATTCTTTATCAGGACGACGAGCTGAGTTGATTTAGCCATGTCCGTCTGTCCGTGTGTGTGAACGCAGCGATCTCGGAAACTACAAAAGCTAGTAAGCTGATCTTGGTCTCATTTAGTTCGTACACATCATACGCAGAAAAAGTTTATCATTTTTTTTGATAACTTGCTCCGTTTCATTAATATTGATAAAAATCGATAACAATCTTTTGTTTTTTTACAATATCTCGGTAACTAGAAGAGCTAGAGGCAAAGAATTTTTTAGTGCGTTATGTGCGCTTTGACTAGGCGCAGATTTTGGTACCTCCGGATTTTGGATACCTCCCACAATCGCCCCCAGTATCGACAAAACCAAAAAAATCGCAAATCAAATACTACAGACCTGAAATTTGGTTTGTACCTGTATTTCAATGCTGCTAATAAATCCTGAAACGATTCATACCGATCATACATCTGGTTTAGCAGAATATAAAGATATGAATGCAAACGGGCTAAAATGCTTATGAAGACAGATTGCAGGGTTCAGGGTATCGCCTAGTCGGGCGGCCCCGACTTGTTTATATGCAATGTCTGATGGACAGACGAATTGGCTGCTGTTGCTAGTCAACATAGTATATATATAAAAACAAATATGCTTACAACAATTGTTTTAGCTAACGATGAACAGGAGTGGTTGCTGGAAATACCCTGCAACCAGTTTTACTTAAATATTATTGCTTGAACAGTTTCTTTGTTTACCGCTAGTTGTGATATTTTTAACATAATAAAAATTATATAAAATCAAACTTATTTTAAGTAAAAATTTTGATTTTTGCTCAAGCCAAGAATTTTTAAACTACAAAATGTGGTTTGAAGAACCAAATAATAATCAAACTTATTTTAACTACTGTTTTTTACTTCAAATATGTTTGATTTTTGCTCAAGCCAAGAATTTGTTAGATATTCTAAAAGCTTTATACCCAACACAAGAAAAGAATCCAATAACAAATTGTACTTGAGATAATCATTCTTAAATTATCTTTGAAAATTCGAAGGAGCTTTTGCAGATTTGTGATCAACTTGATCTGTGATTCGATTCGTATTTTGAAGCTGTTTAAGAATACAAACTGCTTTCTTCCAATTAAGCTATTTTTTCGGCTTCAGTATACCCCTTTGGCAATGTGTGCAGGGTGTATAGTAATGGCAGTCATAGACACGATAACGACGTCATGACCACAAATAAACGCACAATAATCGTGTTCCATGTCCAATGATGGCAGATTACAAATGTCAATGATAGTGCATGTGCCTAAATTCGTGCATGTGTGTGTGTGTGTGTGTGTGAGTGTGTATAAGAATGGCTGAGCATAATGACCTTGGTATACCGGCCAGAGTTAGAAATAATCGAAATAATGTCCTGGGTGACACGTCAAAGTTCAACGGCCAAAAGGCACAGCAGGGCAGCTCCTTTCCCCAAATTGTACCACCGCAACCACTTCGGTCCAATGATGATGAACAATTAAAGGGAACGATTCATCAAAATAATTTTTGGAATATGCCAGTGCTGCCAAGCATATGATTAAGTGCGCTGAACTAGTTCTTTTTGTGTTATATATATATAATATATATAATACATATATTATATATTTTATATATATATTTTGATAGTTTGCTTCTTCCAACAACTTATCATTCGACACACAATTTGAACTAGTTCAAAGAAATAAGCGCTTTGGCGCGTTTAGTTCGCTTTAAGCCGAGAAAAAGGAGTCAAGTTGGCCAAATTGTTTGTGTGATTCTTCAGCTCAACACACAGACACGCACGCAGAGAGAAAGAGAGAGATAGAGAGAGAGAGACACACAAGTGTCTAATAACATTTTATAGGGCGGCAGGGCAGTGCACTGTGCAAAAATAGGTAGTGCAAATTAAAGTATATATTTTTTTTTAAACAAGTACTCGAAGTGCTGTGTCTGAATTTGATTTTAGACAAAACTCAATTATAATTCGTTTTTCTAGGAGGTTTCTTTCTAATAAAATCATATTTTTATTAAATATAAAAACAATTTTATTTTTCGGTTGTTTTAGCTTTTCAATGTCAATAAAAATAAAATTGAATACCTAAGATGTTTTATGAAATAATCGTTTACTACTGCACAAATAAAACTATAAATTGTTATATATCATAATTTTGATTAAGTGGTAACTCAACTTCAGCCCATTTTGGAGCTACTTTGATGCGAGATCTAATTCTTATAACCTTTTTGTATACCAGGTAAGAATAGAAATTCCAGAAGAGAAAAGAAAATGTTTTTTTTTTGTATTTAATTTAAAGACTTTGAATGATTAAGATAGTCAGTCATACTATAATGTTCCTCTTTGGCTTCAATTATGATTCGCACAGGTTTGGTTTAAGACTGGTTTAGAATATCAAAATAAACTGTTTTTTCTGGAGTGTATGTCACACACAGTGTCAAATTTAACTTCATTGTGGACCGAATAGAGTTCAAATTTTGGCATGTTCACCCTCTGCCAACGGATGAAATATTATAAATCAAAACGTCACAAGTTGTTAACGAGTCAAGTGGCAACGCCCTTTGGTGCTTCTCAAAGGTGATAACCGACGAGCGTGGCGTGAGGGAGGGGCGGAGGGAGCGGGTGTGCCGCGACGTTGCTTTATATCATTTTAATTGGGCGCGAAATTTAGTGCACTTTGAAGGCGACGCCGACAACAATCTACTGAAATAATAACACATGGAACGTTCGTCTAAACGACACATGCGAAACGACGGCCGTTACGCCCAGCACCACCCCCCACCCACAAAGACCCACGCACAGCACACAATGGGCCGCTACACACGAAATCGTGTCTAAATATAGCCGTCAGCGGTTATTTGATGGAATCAATTCGATTTGGATGTGGGCAAGTTTTGTGTGCACTGCCTTACAAATAGTTCATCTGAGGTTCCACAAACTGCAAACAATGCAAAATAAATGTATGGCAAGCTCTTGAGTTAAGCAGAGAATGAGGACTTTCGATTTAAAAGAAAATTCATAGATATATGTATATGGATAGTCATCGTTTTCAAATTCATATCGTATTCTTATTCCAACACATATTCACATTCATTTACAAATCTGTATTCATATTCATGGTAATTTTCATATTCATATTTTATTCATATCATGTTTTGCACTCAACATAATTAATATTCAATTTCATATTGCATTCATATCCAGATTCATGTTTTTATTTATATGCATATTGACTTTATCATATTCACATTTATACTTGTGTTTTTTTAAAATTTTATTACAGTTATTTTATTCACAGTTGATTTCAACATCTCATAAATATTTATATTCATCTATTCACTTGTCTTCATATAAATAAGTAAAATATAAACCAAAGTATTAATATGAATATTTTATATTCATATTTATACTTTTATTCACATCTGTATTGAATAACTCATTCAAATACATATGAATTGTATATCATTCATAGACATAGTTTTTCTTTTTTGTATTCAACAATTCATTCAGTCAGTTGTTTTTGGCAACTGGTTCGGTTTAAGGCTCGAACCCTATGCTGCGACTCGAACCTGCATCGAACAGTCTGTGCTGCTTTAAGGTGTCAATGGCATTTAGTTGCTAGGAGGTCTTCATTCCATTGGACTAAATCCACATTTGATGTTGGTATTGCAGCTTAGTCGTTAGTCAGCAGTCAGTGGGCGTGAACAAGGGGAGCAAAAACAATAACACCAACACCAACGACAACGCCAACGATAACAATAACATCTACAACAATGGGGAACGCTTCGTAAGCTCCTTCTGTGGCTTCGGGGATGCCTGTCAAGCGGTGCCGACCAGCTGCCAGGTGATGTGTTATCTGGGGAAAAGGTAAACACCCCTAACGCATTGATGCCACAGTGTGTTGCACTTAAATGGAAACTGGATAATTTGCTGTCCAGTCAGCTGATGCAGTCAATGGCGCTGGGTGTCCGTGTCGCATTCATTGAGCGCTCCCAGGCGGAGAGTCCTTCTGCCAGTGGCCGCCAACTGATTTATCCGCATCCTGTGACGTGGAATGGCCAAAGTGGCCTCGCTGTGCGTAATTTGCGTTTCGTTTCATTTGTCCTTAACTCGCTGAAGTGAAGTGCGCAATTTCTAATTAAACCGGCCAATGGACAAGATAATGTGCACGCATACCCTCTACAGTCTGCGCACAACGGCTGTGACAGACCACAGCAGAAGTATGTCTTTGACATGAAAGGGTATTTTCGTTAAATATATACCTTAAAGTTGTTATCCTACTATTTAAAAATCCTTTTATTATTAATTAAAATTAAAAATAACTAACTTTGAAGAACTGAATATTGCAGCTTATAAATATTATTTTATTTTTTTATTTACTCTTGTAATAAACTGTATAGAGAGGGTATCTGCTAGCCGGCCACGCACGCCTCAGAAACCAGTATATTAATTAAGGAACATTTTTAATCAGTGTACTTTTCGGCCATCATCATTTTCATTTAGGAGCCATCTATCTGAAACTGAAGCTTAACAAACTTGTATTCGAATTTGAGTACGAAAATTACAAATTTTTGAGTAGTTTCAAAAGTTGAAACATTTATCAGATGCTGCAGTATGCTGGCTATAATATAATTTGCAGTTGGCTTTAAGTGCCAGATACTAAAACCGACACTGCGGCTCTCGTTAATCATCTGCTGCTCGAGTCATAAAACCAACAAAATACTTATTTTGGAGATGCTGCTCTTGTATTGTGGGTGTTTAATAGCTCAAAATGATCGGGGGGCGGGTGGGTGTCGAACTCACAAAACTTATCGATTAATTTAGCTGGTCATTGCACTCCAGCAAAAGCACTTAAATACTCTCGTGTTGTGTGTCTCGTGTCTCGAATACACTCGCAGAAAGAAAGGTGCAAATTTTAAAAGTAAAAAACAAATTTCGAAATGCAAGACTTAAGTACTAAAATAATATAAGCAACATTGAATTTACAATCTGGATATTTTAATTTGTTTTTTCATTGAGAACAGCGTATTTCTCTAAGTGTATGGAGGCACTGGTTGCTAGCTGTAAAAGTCCTTGTCCAAATTGAATTGCCAGAGTTTGCAGCTAGTCCAAGTTTCTCTCCATTATGGACAACTTTCAACGCTTAGCTTTGATTTTGTTTTTCGTTTCTTCTTTTGTTTTCGGCGTCTTGTTTTTGGGCAGCAGAGTCACTTGAAAATTAATTTAGAGCTAAACCGCAGGCAATTGGCGCGAGCGAGCCAAAACGCTGGTGCGGGTCGGAGGGTTTCTGCTTTTGCTGTTGCTGCCTGCATTGTATCCAAGTTGGCCATTCTGTGGTTGTCCAATCGCAAGTAATTGAATTTATCATCATTATCATGATATTCATCATGATTATTTGTCCTGCTGCTGGCCGGCCACCCACTTCCCTCCTACTCTCACTCGCCGTCTTTCTCTCGCTCTTTCCAGTGTCCGCCCACTTCGCGCGTTTAGCTCGTCATCTACGCTGTACTTTGCCCAAATTGTGCGTTATAATTTAATTGCCACACCACCCACATGGAATGTGGGCGTGCTCGGAGCGTACTCGTATTTGAATAGTGCTGCATTCATTTCTGGCAACTTTTTCAATTGTTATTCTGCACAATGCGCCCCGTTCAACCGCTTCCACAAACCGCTTCATTTTGACATGATGAAGCAAATTGCAATTAAAACATTCACACACACACACACACACACACACACACACACACACAAATACACCCTGCTTATTCAGTGATAAACTTGTGTCCTTGTTGAAACAACTTTTCGACCGGAGTCCTCTGTCATTTGAGTAGATTTCGGCGGACATTGGGCGTCATCATTGGAGGCCTCCATATGCTGAGCACATTTAAGTATTTGCTGCTGCTGCTGCTGGCCTAATTCAATTTTAATCTACTTGGATCCCAACTTTCACTTAATGGCCTTGCCCCGTGCGTGTGTGCCACAAATCGCAGCACGCACACAGCTGACAGTCAAAATGTCGTTTGTGACCTCTTAAATTTGCTCCACTTTTACGCAAGTGTCTTAAAGTACTGCCACACACACACACACACACACACACACACACTTTATATTGGATACCTTTGGTTTGGCTTTAAACGCATTCATTTCGTCCTAAATGGGGCAGCTCAGCGGTCAATGAAGATACAAGACACAGCTTGTGGCGTGGTATTCCTCCTATATATATATATATATATATATA
>SCDT01001650.1:6572-18486 GCA_004143765.1 Drosophila melanica
AAGACCAAGCAGAAACCCAGGCACTGTCAACATGCCCAGAACAGAGACACACGAAGAGAAAGAGCGAGAGAGAGAGAGGGAGATATTGGTAGGGATAAGCAGCAGCATAGGGACAGCTGCCTTGTCAGCCTTATGCCTTTGGGCCCTTTTGTTTTATGCCGCCGTTGGCCTTTGTTCTGTCGCCTGTCTGCCAACTGAGCCAAGAGGGGAAGTACTACACGCATACACACACACACGCACACACACACACATACTGACACACAAGTATATATAGAGTATAATTTCGTTTAATATTGTGCATTTTATTTGTGTAATTGTTGTCGTCGTCCTTATCCACCGTTGTCCGTCTTTGGGCTCGGCTTCACTTTCCTTTTTATTTTATTTTTTTTGTCAATTTTTCATTTGAACTGAAATTTCATTGTGCCGCGTGGGGAGGATCGATTTACACTGCGACATATATGTGTGTAAGTGTGTGTGTGTGTGTGTGTGTGTGAGTGTGTGGGTATCAACACATTTCTGGACTGCCTTTGCCTTGTCCTGTCCAGAATCTTTGCTTCGCTTACGCTCTGTGATCAGCCCCTGTCATATTGTTGTTGCGCAGCAGCGCCAAATTTTGACATGACATTTTCAACTTTAATATTATATATTGTGTGTGTATATTCGTTGTTTTTTTGTTTTGTATTCTTATATTTTATCTGATCGTGCGTCGTTTGCAGTCAGTTGGAAAATTTGTATGCGCCGTGTGGAGCTGAGGATGCTACGTAATTTTCATTAATGGCTCGTCTTTTATTTTTATGGCATATGCCGCAAGCACAAATTCTAGACGACAGCCGCAAGTTGATGGCGACAAGCTAATCAGAATGATGAAATTTCAATTTTTTGTTTGTCTCCTCTCCATTTTTATTTCATGTTTGCCTAATGTGTGTGCGTGTTTTTTTTATTTATATTTTTGTATTTTTATTTTAATGTGTAATTTGAGCTACTCTCTTGGCAGCGAGTGGCCATTGTGTTGATGGGTTTTTAAGGTAATGGGACTGGCATTGATTGGACATGTTTCGCAGCCAAAGGTCTGACAGGTAGATAGATATTGAGGCCAAAGTTGCCGTCTGACAAATGGTCCAATTTCAATGTGAAAACCATTAGAAACGTATCAAATTTTGTTGAACTTTGAATTTTCGCTTGATAACATTATCATGTTTAAATTTTTTTAGATTTAATATATAATATATATGTACATGTGTATATACAAATCTGTCTAGCTTAGTTCTACATGTAGATCAGTGCTAAAGCTCAGCATGATCCCCGGCTATCGCTTATAGCTTTGCCAAGGCCAGGCGTCGTTTGAACGCATTTCTATCAGAGCTGGATTCTTGCGCCCCCTGCTGTAGCTTTTTTCTAGACCAGCTGCCAACCTCCTGTGGTGCGTGGTCGACCGCAACGCACTCTGAAATCATTAATCAAGGCCCACTTAAAGTTAAACGCTTACGAATTGTATCGCCTCGCACGATTTCAACGATAACGATTTCAGATTTTTTTCGTACATATATTTTTTTCTTATTTTTTATTATTTTTTATTAATACAATGCCATTTGGCTTTACCGTTCCCATAAATTTTAATACGCATGCGCCTGTGACACAATGCGCACAAAACTTCCGATGAAATCTCAATAAGCCAAATGGCTGATCCCCATTCCATTCAGTTGGCTCAGCTCCATTTCCAGCTCCCACCCGGGCTTCCAATTCCAATCCTCTACACACACACACACACACACACACGCAAAGCGGAATGTAAATTTTGTCGCTTCTCTGGAATTGATTTATATCTGTTGGACTGGCGGCGACGACGATGACGACGGCTTGGTATACTTCACTCTACTTTATTATTCATTGGAAACACAAGTCAACGACGATGATAACGATGTTGTTGATGATGATGATGATGTTGGGCATGGGGCTTGCAATGATGATGGCTCTTGTTGCAGAGCCAAGTGAAATTAAACCGAAACCGGCAAAAAACGCAGCCGCTACACTCATAAAACTGACTCAAATTCAAAGTTAAAGCTAAAGCTTTGAATTTCAATTAATTGGTCCCCCCAACCCCCAATTTTCGCCGCTTTGATTGGCGCTGGGCACGGCGTCTGCGACTGGTTTGAATTGCGATTAAATGTGGGCATTTTCATTTTATGGGTTAATTGCCATTGTTCGGCAATCAGAGCCAATGCCGAAAAAGATGCTGTAAAAAATGTTTTATTTGCCTGCCGAACTGTGATGTGATTTATGTGCCGAGCGGCGATATTGAAAGGGGCGGCAGACGATGTGGAAGAAGAAGACGCATGAGACCCTATGAAAGCCATGGCAGGGCAATATGACACATTGACAAAATGCTAAATACCCAAATTGATCAATAAACGTTGTCGTTGAATCACTTAAATACCCTGTATAAGGAAAAGAGTTGAAGCGGGCTGGACAGTGCGGATTATTTTATTCCGTAATTAATATAAAAAAAATATTAGGTTCATAAATAAGCAAATAGAAAAAGAAATATTTACAACGGAATTTTGTTGCTATATAAGTACAAAAATCTAATTAACATTATTTTAAAAATATTAAATTGTATATAATGAGTAAATTCTTAAAAAGTATTATATATGAGTATTTTTAGCAACGATTTTTGTTTAAGCGTGGTAGACTGAAAATATATTTTTAGAATTCTTACGCAGAAATTTGAAATTAATTATGATTAACAAATTTCAGCAGAATTAAGTAGGAGAAAAGTTTAAGGGAAAACAACGCAAGGAATAAGGAAACAAAATAAGGAATAATTTATACAAATTTTAATACAAACAATATTTGCAGGGTATGTTAAGTAAGATTTAATGGTGCTGCTGCTAACGGCGACATTTCTTGGGATAATTGAATGCCAAATTAATATTTATGGGCAAGTTGTTAGCCAATGGTTAATGAATGCCTTATTCAAAAATTTAATTTTTACTTAAATTGAAAGCTTAACATATTTTGCAGACTAAAAAGACAAAAACATTTATGTACGTATGCCAAAGAATTTAATAAATGTACAGCGGGTAGAATTATGTATAACAATGCGACAAGCTAATGGACCACAAATATTTTTTTAATCGCCAGCCGTTGATGGTTGACACTGACGATACGGGCATAAAAAGCAAAATTGCAATTATTTTTATCACAGCCCGTTGGCGTTTTAATATATATATATATAGATATATATTTTGAGTTGGTATGTTGGAATTTTTTTTTATTGTTTTTTTTAGTAAAGCATGCAGGGCGCATCAGCATTAACATCAATAGCGTAATAATAATAATAGTTGGACCCATAATAATAAAAGTAAAATTGTGAAAATAGCCATAAGCGCTCGGTTCGGCTCGCTGGCTGGGATGACTGGCCCAGTAAATTTCCCGCCCGTCTGTATAAAAATTATAGCTGCATTTAAGTAATTGTTGCAACTGATGACAACGTCGCGTCGCATAGCAGCAGCAGCTCCATGGCCATCGCCATCGTCATCTGCAGCGGCAAGCGACAAGCGGCAAGTGCCTGTCAGTTGCATTGACAATGAAGCGTTAAAATACGCAAAAAATTGCATGCAGTCAGCTGCCGTGGCTGGCTGCGAAAGGGAGTTGATCAACGGCTGCAGCGCGGCGACAAATTGGAGTAGCCACGGACAAGCCAGAGCCGCTTGCAGGAGCAAGCGCAACAGCAGACGGTCATAAAACATGCGGCCCCTGCCAATAAAATTTTATTAAACGCCATAAAAAAATTTATGAAATTGGCGCAAAGCGTCGTGTTTATTTGCCTGTTGTGCATTTTAAAATAACGCGAAAATTATGCGAAATTTCTTACTGATAATGCGACAAATAACAGTTCAGAGAACAATTTAACGAGTCGTGCCAGATATACATACAAATATCTCTCGATACGCAGATATTTCTGTTAACTTTAATGCTCATTTGATTTTGATTAGGGCGAATTGCAAGTGCTTTTAAATTGATTATTGCAAATGATTTTTAAAGGCAGCATTTATTTTAGATGGTTTCATATACACTATTTTACAGTGTATTTATTGTATTAAAAATTCAATAATTTTTAAATTTATTATTTTATTACTGTAATGCAAATATTTTAATAATTATACTTGTCCTCAACATTTTATATCGCATAATACAAATTCAAATTTGTGATATTGCACTTAAACTTTAAAAATACTTTTTGAACTAAGAACTGATACCATTCAAGCGTTTAATTGCACTTGAAATCAAGCCACAAGTACTTTAAAATTGTAAAGGAATTCCCTGGCATATTCATTGGTTTCCCTTTGTAAAATTATTCCGCACTCTTCCAACCGTCTGGTTTTCATTAGCGCTAACTTGACGTGGGCTCAATTCAATTTCCAATTGAAAATCCAGAGATCCCACACACACACACACACATATATATATACATATATATACACACGTGCCCACACCTACACAAACGTATCGTTGATAAGCTATCCTACAATTTGGCTATGCCCCATTTTGGACTGTGATTGCATTGTAGCTGCGGCACGCTTCATTGCACGCCAGCATAAAGGTAAAAGGCGGTAGAATATGGCGGTTGGGTAAAGTTACCCACTAGCGTTTGCCATCTACCGATGGCGGTGGTGCACCACTTTGACAGTTGAGCGCATTTTCGATGCTTACTTATTTCATTTAACACACGCGCAAGGGAAGGGCAGCGGGTGCAGGGACGGCGCTAGAAGGGGGCTGATTGAAATTGCGTGAGTGTTGCACGTGTCGTGCGTTGTCAACGGCAGTCGCGCAGAAGCCGCGAATTGAACGCCTGGGCGCAGCATGTGGCAAGTTCGTATGGTCTACACACAGAAGAATATAAACACAGTCTCACACACACACAGATACAAACAGCCAGGACCAAGTTAACAGGCCAAAGGCAATAGTGGCAGCTAAAATCATTTCGCCCTTGCAGCTGCCAACAGTTCAATACTCGCACGCAATTTGAATTGACTAATCCAAAAAGCATATCTGACGTTTGCTCTCGCCTGTTACTAATGACTTGGCACTTTGCGCAGCACAACAGGACACCGA
This sequence comes from Drosophila melanica, assembly GCA_004143765.1. NCBI lineage: Eukaryota > Metazoa > Arthropoda > Insecta > Diptera > Drosophilidae > Drosophila > Drosophila melanica. Next base: position 11,688 of record SCDT01001650.1, read on the forward strand.
GGGGGCGGCGCGAACAGAGACGTTGCCGATGAGGGAGTGGCAGCCATTCAAATGCGTTGTGGACTGTGGCAACCTGTGCGCGCTTATTTTCAGCTTTGCTGTCAGGCATTTGTCATATTTCTGTCAAATAAGCGCTTTTAATATTGATAGCTGCCGCTGCTGCTGCTGCAACAGTCGACTGTCAACAGGATGTTGGCTTCAGCGCGTTCCCTCGATAGCGAGAGACAGAGAGAGAAGAACTGGGAGAACTTTAGCTTTTGCCGCCACAGCGCGCAGTGTGCAATCAGGCGTTTTATGTGAGCGGCTTAATGTGAATTTATTGCATTCATTGGCACTGCCTTTGGGTAAAGGGAGTGGAAATGGGACGGGAACTGGGTATCTTGGTAATGAGTCTCAAGTAAGAACTTTTTTCTTTTTTTTTTTTTTTGGGGCAATATCAATCAATAATGACGAAACATATGTATGTATATAAGTTGAACGCCGTAAGAAGAGGCAGGCAAAAAAAAAAAAATGTCGAAAATCAATGCCCACATTGCTTGATGAACTCCCTGACAATGATGATTATCGATGATGAAGATGATGTCGCCGTTGTTGTTGTTCTGCAGTTATGTTCGTTGTTATAGGCTGCCAAATAAATATTATGAGGGCATATCGCACATATTTCATTGTTTAAACAATGACGATATTATCGATGGGTACGCTGTTTGTTCGTTCCGCAGTTGTTTTTGTTGTTGTTGTTGATGATGATTTATAAGCGGCTGTTAAGTAAACTGTGGCCCCGTTTGTTTGCATAACAAATTGTAGAAAATACATACAACACAAATGTTAAATTATCGGGCATTAAACATTAAGCAGAAAACACGCTTAAAGCACCAAAAAAAAATTTCTGAAGCCACCTGCGCTCCGGCCACCCGCTGCTTACGGCCTGCGTTTAAAATCAAAAATACAAAAAACCATAAAAAAAATAAGCCAAAAAAAGAAAACGAGCGACAAAAGGCTTTAAAACAAATGATATAAATTTATAAATTTTTGAGTTGACTTGTGCACAGCTTCAGGCAGTGCCAATATTCACAAGCACTCTCATGTGTATGTGTGTGTGTGTGTATGTGTGTGTATGCCAAAAGGTCGTCAGCTTGTGCGCAGCGTGAAACTTTTGCTTGGAGAGCTCCATCTCTGAGAAGGCGTTCAAAATTGCAACACTTTGGGTTTGGTTTAATGCACACCCAAATCTGACAAATTGTATATAATGCTTATGCAGCTGCGGATATATACTAAATATATTAAAAATATGGTGATCGCTCAGCCACTTCATATTGAAATCACAAAGTTCAAAAATATACAAAATGTTTTTGTATCCTTTTTTTTAACCATGCATTTTTAAATTTGTTTTTAAAACCTGAATTTAAACCCTTAAATAAAATATATAACAAAAATAAAGCTTTAAATTATAACTGAAATATATCATACACATATCATATCATTAATAATGGTTTTCACAAATTTGAAATAACCTCAAGTTAGTCTAACTTCTAAAATCGCATTTGTGAGTGACCACTGTGGTTAATTTGGGGCGTGACCACAATTACCTACGATTACTTATGCGCTTTGCGGTGTCTAAGATTTGATTCATGATTTATTCAAAGCTGTTTTGAACACAACCGCACTATAAAAATTCAGCCACAAATGATCTTGTAGTTGATTTTCGAAGCTTGACCAAATTTGTACCTATAAAAACAATATCCATTTAGATTTTCAATTGACTCGCATTCCTTGTTTTGTTCGCTTTTTAATACACCCATATGATAAACGAAATAATTATTTTGGGCGCGCCTTTTCTAAACGCTTAACTGATTAAATGCTATATAAACAAAATGCCACAAATTGTGGCGCTGTCAGCGACAGCACGAGGCACATCAGTGCCCGAAAATAAAACCCTTTCACTTCCGAACTATTACCTATGGCTTTTTTTTGGGTCAAAGTTTGTCAGAGTTGGCTTCATTGTTGTTGTGGTCTTCCCAAAAGTGCAACGCCAACGCAACAGCGCAGCAAGGGGCAACAAATTTAATGCAACATCATCGACAGCGACCGCAAAACAGGCAATAACAATAAATTGTTGACTTGTTGCAGTTGTTGCCTTCATTCACAATCAATTCGTTTTCGTGGGCGTCGTCGCAACGCATTATGTTTGAGTGTGTTCACATTTTTTTCTTTTGTGTTTCGTGGCAAGTTTAATTTGTTTATAGCACGTCCGTTTGTTTTAAACGGTGTCATTTGAGCAATTCGAAAAGATTACAAACAACAACACCAAAAACAAAAAAAACAATCTCAAGCGCCCTACGCTGATCGTGTTGACTTTTGGCCTTAAAGCCAGAAACAATTGTGAGAGGTGGACAAGGCGAGTCCAAATCAAATTGAGCGTCAATAAACTGTGGCAGGCAAATTTATGTTGTTGTTGCCGTCGCCGGTAACGATTATTGCAACACGTTGTGGCGCTGGCAACAGCTGTCAGCTGGCACTTTGGGAACGCTTTATCGGCCATCTGCGGCACATGCACACGCGGCGTATGCGCAATTGCCATTTAATTAAAATTGTTTGCACAGCTTTGCCAATCGCTTGGCCAAATTATTTTTATATTTTTCTCTCTTTCATTATTTAATTTTCCTCTTTATTTTGCGCTGTTTTTTCGTCGTGCAGGTGCGCAACGGAAACGGCAACAACAAGACAAAAAAAATTCACACGCTACGCGACTTTGGCTAATTAATATGCATAACTCGAAGCACCACGCACTTGAGCATTTAATTATTGTCATTAGCTGAGCAAACATAAGCCGGCGAAGAGCAATTGCTGTTGTTGTTTATACTTGAACAATTTTTTTTTTGTTTTTTTTTGCATAGGAAGCGGTCAACTGGGGCGGTAATAAACATTAAAATAAGCAAATCAAATTAAAATAGAAAAAAAAAAACAAACAACAAAAGAAAGGCAAGTAGAAGGCGTCTTTATTAATGATAGGAAGTAGGCCAAAAAGAGAAGATGAGGCAGGCAGTATTCGAAATGAAAACGTAAAGTAAAATACATTTGACAACACCAAAAATGTTCATTTCAGCCAACTGTGCTCGGCCGCCTTGTGGCGCATTAATACCAATGGCTAATTAACTTGTTGTCGAGCTCGTAAAATAGTTTGGCCGCTCATCAAGATAATAAAGGCCAGCGAGCAAGTTTTGTTTGCTTTGTTTTTTATATCCTCTGTTCTCTGTTGGTTTTTGGCCGCCTTTAATTGCGAGAGTGAACGAAAAAACCACAAAAGCTGGCTAGCTACGGCGTCAGCTGCAAGTCGAGCAGGTCACATATCGCTTGCTGGGCATTCCGGACAGCGGACGGCGGGGTGGAATACAGTGGGCACCGACAGAGTACACGTTGCTGCAGTCACTTTTGGTAATTAGATTTTCAAGTTGAGATAATAAACGGGGCACATTAAAATTTTACAGCCACATTGCAACTGATTGCGGCCACGAAATTGAAAGTATTCAATAAATTAACTAAAAGCCAACTTAAATGTCAAGACAGTGAGGACAGAGGGGTGCCGCCCCTAGTGATCGTGTGTCGACCGTTTTGACAGCAAAAAATAATAAATGTGTCCGTCTGTCTGTGTTTTAGCTGTCCAATTGATCGCACTTTAATTAAAGCCACATTTGTGCAATAAATTTAAAAAGGTATTTACAGGCCATAATTGGCAGGCACTTTAGGCAAATAGTCGGCTAGAAATTATGAGTGTGTTTAGACTGAGTGGGTCCGACCATTAATTGTCTTTGGTATTTAAACATTTTTGAGAATTTATGTTTATTTGATGTGTTTTAAATGCTATCTAAATTTTGTTGATTATTGTTTGTTTTTTGAGAAATATTTTATTACAACACCATTACAATATTTTTGGATTATAAATTGGCATTTCTTTAAGATTTTATGACTTTTTTTATGCTTTGAGATATTCTAACTAAAGTATACATAAGCAAAATATCACCAAAATCGGACTAATAATAAATATAAATATACACAGCAATAAACTGATAAAATTGCCAAATATTTGGCATGAGCTAAGTTTTAAGCAAATAAATTTGGATATAAATTTTGTATTTATTGTTTATTTTCTTCTGTGTTTCTGCACAGAAAAGCTGAACTTTTGACATTTGCTCGACAGTTTTATTGGTGAATAATTGCGTATCATTAAACCATTTGTACGGCATGTCGGCCAGCCATGATTGATCTATTCGATGCCAATAAAAATGAAGTAAAACATCTGCCAGACAGGAATAGCAACAGCAAGAACGAGCGAGTGGGCAAGAAAGCGTTGGAATAGCTTAAGCACACGGCAGGGGCAGCACATATAAATTACTTATATGATGGCTCCCTTTGAGGCGGGAGTGGCGTGGCCAAAGAACGTGGATTATGGCAATGATTTTTGATATTTTTGTTCTTTTTTGTTTTCGTTGCTGCCAACCGCTAAAATAATCCATTAAAGATAAACTAAAAGCAAACACTAAACTCTTGTGCTAAAGCAAAGTAAACCGCAGCGCACCCACACGCCGATAATCAATCATTTATCAATAAGCGACGGCACACGCCCCAAAACTGCAGTTGATGTTGTTGTTCTTGTTCATGTTGTTGTTGTTGCTGCTGCTGCTGCTGCTGCTACTGCTGTTGATTGGTTGCTCTAAGCTTTTAGTTTGCGTTTAACGCCTCATAGATTCTCTAAAGCGCAAAGGCGTAGGCAGCGTTATGTGGTGAGGGTTGCCCACATGGGAGACGTCAGTGTGTCTATGATAAAGTGATATGCCCGAGCATGAGTGTGCGTGCGTGCGTGCGTGTGTATGTGTGTGTAGCACGCATTATACGCTGTGGTGTGCCTCAGTTGTTGCCTGAATGCCTGATAAGGCGCAGCCAGAATGTGAGAATTATTTACTGATTGCACGAGTGGCAGTGAGTGTGTGTGTGTGTGTGTGTGTAGCAAACGGAAACCGCATCAGCTGCCATTGCTTTAATTAATTTTCTAGAATTCTGAATTTGATTTGAATCTGAACAGCAGCTATTGATTTGCCTGCAGCGCTATACGAAGTGTGGCGCTGAGTGAAGAAAATTGTGGGAAAATTCTCAACTCTCAGCACTGCAAATGCGGGCGAGCGGGCATTACAGACTTACGTTAAATTATAATTTATGCAATGTTCCTTTCGAATCTCACCCATTATGAAACATAACTAAACATTAACGCTTTCATTCTTTTTCTATACATGTATATTTACAGAAATATAGAGAAACATAATGCAGATGGCATTGCAAGCGGCAGCAGCGGGAGCAGAAGCAGCAGCAATCGCAGCGCTTGCAGGAACTTTGAACAGCGCGACGGGGCATGTGAAAATGCAAAAATGTGAAATCAACTTTTATGTGAATGTGGCCCAAAGGCAATGAATTTTAACGAGAGCATTTAAAACAATAAGAGCAGCGCTTAAAACCTTACAAAAAACTGGCTAAGGAAATTGCAAGCAGTAAGCAGCAGAAGCAACAACAACAGCAACAACAAAAACAACGTTAACAGCTTGTGGCAACACGCTTAGCACGTGACGCAGCGCTAATAGACGGCCCGTTTTGTAACGGTAATTGGTGCCACACACGTGAGCCACATCAAAAAAGGAGAAAAAAAAAATAAGTAAAGAAACCAAATCAAACCAGAAAAAAAAAACATACCCTCGGCAGGTGGCAAAAATGGCCGTTAGCAACATTGTTTGCGAGTGGCTGCGCGCCCTCGGGCTGGCGCAATATGCGGAAAGTTTTCTGGACAACGGCTACGATGACTTGGAGATATGCAAACAGGTCGGTGATCCCGATCTGGATGCGATTGGCGTTGATAATCCCGCGCATCGGCACAAGCTGCTGAAGAGCATACGCTCGCTGCGCGAAAAGGGCGCCGCCTCTGTCTATTTTATGCTCAACGATCCAAATTCCCTCTCCGGCAGCATGGAGATCCTGTGCGAGACGCCGCCCAGCAACGAGCTAGAAATGGTGCTGGCCGAACAGCTGGAGACGGACGGAGTGCGTCTGACAGCGCATCCATATTCAACACCGGTAAGCACAAACACAAATATTCCATATATTTATTGTATAATAAGATTGCCACTGATTGCCAGTTAAAATGAGCTTTGGGGTTGCCGTTGATTAGCGTCAGCTGCGGTGCTCTGCACCACTTGTCCACCACCCGTTGAGCTTACCAAGGCTGTCAACTGCATTGATTATACATGGCTGTCGGCCACGCCTAGACCCTGCCCAGTCCGGACAGCCACTCATCAGACTAACAAGCTGACACTCCAACTCGCATACAATGTTCAGTTTTCATTAAATTTGGCTCACACCAAGCACTCGCCAAAAACCTATTCAAACTCTATTTCCTGGCTAAGCTAAGACAGCTTTTTATACTCTGTTAGCTGAGCCAGTGTTGCTGAAGGGTATACTGATTATGCGACAGGTCCTTAAACTGCCGTTTAGTTAAACTTATTCAAGTTATATCTCAAGTTGTATACCATGCAGATAGTCGGATACAGTTTCACTAAAGTATATTTAATTAAAAATATGTTTACTTTCCGGAAGCTGTCTTTCGACTCTCATAAATCATAAAATATATTATTTATACAGTTTTAAAGTCACAGGTTGTCTACAGTGGTTAAATCACAGTTTAGGAGTTACCAAATTGATGTTTTTGACTTTTTTTGTTCATTGCCAACTGTTTTATGATTTTTTTTCTTGTACAAAAAGA